>MJUU01069862.1:0-10369 GCA_002080025.1 Modiolus philippinarum | reverse complement strand
TATTTATGTTTGTCTCTTGTTTTCATTATTGTTTTTCTGGTGCAGTTTGCTTGTAAATTGTGGCATGTGATTGTAGTTCCTGGCCATTGTAAGTTTTTGCTGTTTTCCTGTTTTTGTAATTAGAAATTATTAGTCATATTTAAAAATCTATTTATCATGTTTCATTTTTATGTTTCCAAGCTTCTTAATATTTTTATCCCCGCACTTTCGAAGAAAGTTCCGGGATAATGTTATACCCTCCGTCTGTCCGTCCGTCCGTCCGTCCGTCACACTTTTCTTGTGACTCAAACTCCTCCTACATTTTTGGATTTAGGTTGTTTATTTAGTTTAGGAAAAACATTTTCATCAACTGGATTTCAAAAATATTTATTCCAATTTTGGTTAATTTCCTTAAAGTCTCAAAGACCACTTATATATTTTTGGAATTCTACTTAGCGACCATATATCCTAGAATTCTTTTAGTAAAACTAATGACTATCAATAGGCAGATTTCAAAGATAATGAAAAAAATTATGTCAAGGGTGTATAACAACTGTTTTCTGTGTCTGACAGGGAGTGCGGGGATAGCTGTCGTTTCTGACAACATCTAGTTTCGTTATGAAATACCCTGTGTATGGACATCACTACATGTATCTATATGTATATTTACATTTAAAATGGGTTCAATGAGAAAGCTGCAAAAAGTACAATAAATTACTTTAAAAATTTACAAGATCGTGATTTTATATTGATTCCAAATATATAAAAATTTCTTACACAAATGGGTACAAATATTCCTTAAATGTAAGGTTAAAGGATGTAGTAAGGTGAAAGTTTTTAAATATGATTTTTTTTAATCTCCTTATGGTTTTATTCCTCAACTGAAGGCAAAATTATTTTGCCCCACAACATCCACTTTTCTGTACATTTCAGGTTTCAAAAGAACAAGGTCAGTAAACATAATTTCAATAGTTTGTAGAATCACTTTTTTATGTGAAAGTTAATTTGCCACAAACTAAACGAAATATGACGTTTCACATCTGTCATTCAATTATGACATCACAAAGGAAAAGCCGTCAAATTACTGTTCCGGCCCAAAAATCAAACCAACCCCGTATCGGACTCTTTATTTCTCTAATGCATGATTGAATTGGCAGTACAACAATGTCTATCTACCTTAATTTGTTCCTTACAAATGTTCTTTCCACTAATACTAAGTAATAAAGTAGATTTTCTTAATACTTTAATTTTATCTTACTACATCCTTAAATATTGCTACTTCACACCTTTCTTTATTTCTGCATTAGTAAAAGCAAGAATTTTTAAATTTGCAGTTAACATTATGATAACAAAAGATGGATGAATTATTAATGGAATGAATTAAACAAAGATATGCTTACAAAATGAAATCATGATAACAAATATGCCCAGTTATGAATGGTTGCATAAAAGCCAAAAAAATCTATGAAAATATTGCCTTGGCCTTAAAATAGTCAATATATACAATGTATGTATAAGTTCTACCTCATAAATTTTGTAGTTCAGTTAATGACCTTACCCCTTTTAAGGTAAATTGGTAGTCTTCTGCCATTTTGAATTTGTTATTTATACTGTTGTGGTTTCATTTATTTGTAATGCATCTATAAATATTATATCAGTGACACAAAAAGCAAAGGATCTACATTGACTTAATTTTACATTTATTTATCTTATTGGATGATGTTTGGTAACTTGATAATTGAATAGTTTGGAAGACGATATTTGAAAAAGGGAGATAATCTGATGAAAATATTTTACATAGATATCACTATGAAATATTACATATTTGGAAAATAAAGTCGGTGAGACCCATTTTTCTTTATATCTTTTGAAAGTATGTTCAAAGGGCTAACATATGAGTAAAATAGAAAGAAATCTACGGAATAGTTTCAAAGAAAACAACCAAATACCTGTTTTATCCTATATATTCATAAGAAATATTTGATTATTTTGATATCAGTTATTTGAAAAAAAACAAGCACGGTGACCCCCTTTTTTATTTTTTAATTTCAATGCTAATATAATAAGGAAACTTTCCTGGGAAAATAAAGAAAATCTATGGAAACAAATTTGGACTACAAATCTACCTTAAGTTTAAGAAGTAAATCAAATACTGATAGAGTTTTCATTATAGGGATATATGGACTGCCCAAAGGACAGTGGTGTCGACTATAAAGACAGAGATAAGGACCGACCTAACCAGAAGGCTCATCAATGTTGTACAAATAGTTAACAATGTGTCCAAAGAAGAGAGACAAGCAAATACTCTTGACCCTTCTCTATACAAAGTATAAACCTTGTTAAAAAGTAAATTATATGAATAAGTTACAACCACATTTACATTGTATATTGAACTCTCTCTGGAACAAAAATATTAGTCTTTTCTTTGTTGTTGTTATGGATGTAATGGCAATCATCAGCACTCTATAGTAGTTTTTTTGGCGATGTATCATTTGCTTTGAATCTCCTACCAATACAAATGGATGTATAATTTTTTTTGTCAGCTTACAAAAAGTCCAGAACACTTGTAAACTTAGGACAATTCTTTCAGTGCCAACCTGCTCTCAGTTACCAATTTAAATGCCTGAAACAGATACAAAATAATAATAAGTACCTAAAATAAATGTAGATCTTAATGAAATGCAATGTCTAGTCCAATACAAGTACCCAAAACTTGGCCAATAATCAGTGTAGCAGTTGATATGTGACTCATGATAGTGTGCTTGCATGTAAAAATCATCTAAATATCTCAAATTAAAACCACGAGAGACAAAACAGGAAAAAGTGACTCTGACTGTTAGACACATGGCAAACCAGTTCTCCTGAGCCCACCAGGTACCAGATTTATAACAACTTATGAAGTAGTCTCCCCTTTACAAAGCCAACTAAAGAAGCATTAATTTGGTGTCTATTTTATCATGGAATTTTTATGGAAGGCTATCCCCATTTTCTGGCCACAGATGCCATTAAGGATGTAGTAAGGTGAGGTGTTTGCAAGTTGTAAAAGTCATTCGGATTTCTCTGATTTTATCCATTATTACTATGTAAAATATTTTGCCCCATTACACCCAATTTTCTAGTCATCAAAGTCTTCAGAATCTCATTTTAAATTAGTAAGCAAAATTTTATTAGATTTAGATTTTTCTTCCATGTGAAACAAATCAATATTGTGTCCATGCTATACTAACGTAAAAGTCCAAGAGAGCTTTTCCCGCCAATTTTTAAAATTTGAAATTTCTTGAAAGCAAGGTCCATAACCTATCAATATTTTTCGCTGATTTTATTCCTTCACCAATGCTCTTTCAATTTATGGTATCAATTTAAAATCGTAGATTTATTTAATTTCACCTTACTACATCCTTAATTGTAATGCAACATTTATATAACGAAGGTTTTGATTGGTCAGCATTGACCGTCAATTCCACCATCTACACACCTGTGACAAGGTAGGTTCCCTGTTTAGTCTGGTCCCTTGTATGGTTACAAATACACAAGTTAAAAATAGAACATGAAATCGATTATATGGTTTTTAATTGCATTACAATCGCAATAACAGTACATTATTTGAATACCCGAGGGCGTCAATCTTGATTTGACGGTCAAAATATCCGTTTACAGGCTCCGCTACGCGTCGCCTGTAAACTGCATTTTGACCGTCAAATCTACGATTGACGCCCTCGGGTATTCAAATAATGTACTGTTATTGCTTAAATGCTGTGACCACTGAGAGTACTGTATCGCATAATAACAAAATATTGTTGTTTCTTTTTGAAAACTTTACTCTCTGGTTTCCATCATTATTACATTGTGTTATCATACATATAGATTTTTCATTACCCCTTTGTCTGATAATTCAATCAAACAACTATTTCTTCATAACTTCTGCATAATGGTTATTGACCTTTATTTTCCACATTTAAATACCCCTGATTTGTGAATTTCACACTACTAGTATTTCAGTATCATCTTTGTTTTGTGTTGCTTTTGTGTAAAGGATTTCAGTCTCGTCTTTGTTTTACCATGTGTCACCATGTTTTGTATTTAAATTTTAAGTAACTGGCATACAAGGTGGTGACAACGGACTTTACCTTCTGTAAAGCAGCAATCCACAACTGTGCTTGTTTTTTGTTGGCACCAGATGTTACAAGCATCTTTATCACAGATGTGGCATCCATTGTGTTTTTATATTTCATGGCAAGACCAGTGGCAAGTGTGTTCCCTACAATTTAAATAAATGAGTTAATGTTCATTAATGTTTTCTGTTCTGATTCCATTATATATAAAAGCGTCATTATCATAATGTTTCATTAAGACATAAGGATTCGTTAAATTCCAGGAATAGCAATGTGAAACTTCATTTGAAGGATTGTTTTCAAGTTACCTAGAAATAATTAAAGCGAAACAGTGAACCACCACACTGCCAGACCAAGATTCACTGAAACCAGTGACATTGTGAGACCGAAAACAGTGAACCCAGCAACACTGTGAGGCTGAAATACAGTGAAACCAGCAACACCATGGGACTGAAATACAGTGAAACCAGCAACACTTTGAGACCGAAATACAGTGAAACCAACTACACCATAAGAATATAAAGTGAAACCAGCAACACTGTGAGATTAAAATGCAGTGAAACCATCAACACTGTGAGATTGAAATACAGTGAAACCAGCAACACTGTGAGATTGAAAAATAGTGAAACCAGCCCTACTACAAGATTGAAATACCGTGAAACCAGCAACACTGTGAGATTGAAATANGATGTCTTGGCTAGAAACGTGAATAAGCTGCTTTTAGCACATGTAAAATGCTTCACACGCAGCATTTATCTCATGTAGAAGACATTCTTTTATTCCAATGTACGCCATTTAATAAATTATAGCGATTTCATGTTGAAGTTTTGGTACACAACTTGACAACGATCTCCGACCGACTTATAATCGTGATCAACACTAAATACAAAGTTTTTCTTCACGAAAAGACCTTCCGACTTATAATCGAACCAACTTATAATCGAAAATATACGGTAAAGTGAAACCAGCAACACTGTGAGACTGAAAAACAGTGAAACTAGCAACACTGTGAGACCAAACAACTGAGGACCTTTTATACTAATTTTCTTTTATTTCTAAACCTGTGCATACCAAATACTTGTCTAAACCAAACAAAATTTTCAGACACTAAGGAGTTAGGTTTCAATGTATATGATTGTTAGATTTAGAAGCACATTAGCTAATGACCCATTCTGTAAAGAATCATAAAATTGAATGATAGTTTAAACAAACTTTCAAATGAATATACAGCATTTGGGTCCTTGATAGTTTTGTTATTGTTTTCCTAGAAAAAACATCACTAATATTTTTAACAATCCCCATTTGACCTAGCAGCATTCAATACCAAAGTGTTATGTTGGCTCATCACCTAGAATTCCAGTATTAAATATTTTTAACAGTCCCCATTTGACCTAGTAGCCCTTCAATACCAATGTTTTATGTTGACTTATCACCTAGAATTCCAGTTTTAAAATATACAATAAGATATGCAAGGAGTTCTAAGGAAAAAGTGTGAATTACAATGCAATACCAATCTATAACTGCTAAAAAGTACAACCATATTATTACATCTCTTTAAAACGTGTATTGACTGAACATCCTAAATAATGATACAAATTTTGTGATTTTAGTAGTAGGTATTCCAGGGTAGACATGTGTTGCTTGTGTAAAAATAGTAATGGTGCATTACATGATACCCCGCCACGTTTTGCAAAATTTCTAATTAAAAGGGGCATAACTCCAGAACTACATTTTGTATGTGTACCACTGAACTCAAAATTATACTTTGCCTGTGTTTTGTGGTAAACAATTTACATACCAAGTTTGAAGACAGGATGTTATTTAATTTACAAGTTTTGAGAAGGAAATCCTAAAATTTGCAAAATTTCAAAGTTTCAAGGGGTATAACTCCAGAACCCCTTGAACCCCTGAACCCAAAATCGAACTTGACCTGAGTTTTGTGGTAAAAAACTTGCATACCAAGGTTGAAGACCTTGTGTTATTTAGTTCACAAGTTATCAGTTGGAAACCCTATAATTTGCAAATTTTCAAAGTTCCAATGGGCATAACTCCAGAAATCCTTGAACCCCTGAACCCAAATTCAAACTTGACCTGAGTTTTGTGGTAAACAACTTGCATACCAAGTTTGAAGACCTTGTGTTCTTTCGTTCACAAGTTATCAGTCGGAAACCTTCGGGGGACGGACGGACGGACTGACACACAGACAGACGGACATACGACTGAGGGTATCACATAATACCTCGCCACTACGTGTGGCGGGGTATAAAAACTATTGTGAAAAAAAGCTGTCGCCGAATGGCAGCCAAAGATACCCCCCGCTCATTGAACCCTGAATCGATATGGTAAGTGCAAAATTAAGTTGGTGTGGACACAATACAGTTGCGGACACAGTACAAGTGTGGAAACAATACAAGTATGGACACAATGATATAATCTTCAAGAAAAAACTTTTCCCAAGGGTTCCAATGAAAACACTCTGTCTAAATCAGATAAATATAAAATTCACCTTTTTCAGCCTATTTCACATTTTACACATCTACATATAGTGTACTTCCTTTGTCTAAAGTTTCATCAAAATCCTTCAAGTGGATTAAGAGGAATTGTGCATAAGAGGTAACCCATACATAGGGAATCAATGAAAACTCAAAGTTGGATTATCTCCCCTTCCTGGTTTCTGACAAAAATTATATTCCTTCATGCACATCTCCATATAGTGTTCTTACTTTGTGTAAAGTTTCATTAAATTCCTTCAAGTGGTTTAAGAGGAGTTGCGCTTACGAGGTAACCCATAAATGGGGAATAAACGAAAAGTCAAAGTCCAATTATCTCCCCTTCCTTGATTTGGACAATAATTATATTTCTTCATGCACATCTCCATATAGTGTCCTTCCTTTGTGTAAAGTTTCATCAAAATCCTTCAAGTGGTTTAAGAGGAGTTGCACTTACAAGGTAACCCATAAAAAGGGAATCAATGAAAAGTCAAAGTCGAATTATCTCACCTTCCAGGTTTCAGACAGTAATCATATTCCTTCATGCACATCTCCATATAATGTCCTTCCTTAGTGTAAAGTTTCATCAAAATCCTTCAAGTGGTTGAAGAGGAGTTGCGCTTACGAGAAGTGTGGACAGACAGACGGATAGACGGATGGACAGACGGATGGACAGACGGACAGACAGACAGGGTGATTCCTATATACCCCCACAAACTTTGTTTGCGGGGGGTATAATGATGATTTCTTTTTACAAATGTAGTATTTTGAATGACCTTTTTTTCCTAAAATCTCCCCCATACTGATACTGATACTCCATGCCAAATTACAGAAGGCTGGAATATATGGTTCAATAGAAAAATGTGACAGAAATTTCCTGACGTAAAAATTTATCCTATGTTCTATCAAACAAGAAGTGGGCATGGTGGATATCCAAAACTCTCTTACATCATTTAGATTTCCATACTGATACTCTATTCCAAATTGCAGAGGAGTGGGGTATGTGGTTGATGGTTGAAATGTGACAGAAATTTGGTGATGCCAATGCCAAAAGAAGCTAGACGATTGACAGTGATCCAAAAGTGTTGCCACTGCATGAAATCAGGTGCCACATGGTACTTCCATATCAAATGCAAACAACATACACATGTAATTCTAGACTTTACCTTCTTCATCTCTCGTATTAGCCATAATCTGTATTGATTCTAAATTTGCAACCTTAATGGATTCATGTTTATCACTGTCTGCTTCAAAGTTCAGGTACCTGAAAATATTCACATATATGTAATAATTAGAACCTTTCCTGCTTGTTTTTTGTGTTATCTAGCAGATGTTTCCTGCTTGTTTTTTGTGTTATCTAGCAGATGTTTCCTGCTTGTTTTTTGTGTTATCTAGCAGATGTTTCCTGCTTGTTTTTTTTGTGTTATCTAGCAGATGTTTCCTGCTTGTTTTTTTTGTGTTATCTAGCAGATGTTTCCTGCTTGTTTTTTGTGTTATCTAGCAGATGTTTCCTGCTTGTTTTTTGTGTTATCTAGCAGATGTTTCCTGCTTGTTTTTTTGTGTTATCTAGCAGATGTTTCCTGCTTGTTTTTTGTGTTATCTAGCAGATGTTTCCTGCTTGTTTTTTGTGTTATCTAGCAGATGTATCTTGATTGTTTTTTGTGTTATCTAGCAGATGTATCCTGATTGTTTTTTGTGTTATCTAGCAGATGTTTCCTGCTTGTTTTTTGTGTTATCTAGCAGATGTATCCTGATTAATTTGTGTGTTATCTAGCAGATGTTTCCTGATTTTTTTGTGTTATCTAGCAGATGTTTGTGTGTGTTTATTGTTTATATTTTGTTTAACATGAATCATAATAAATATAACTGCATTCCCAAGAGTGTTATTGTTACTGAATTTTCATTGATCTTTTTCGGGCATCTATGTAGCTTAAGGTAGTAGACCTGGGGTAAGAGGAGATAACTCCCTTTTATATAGAAATTACTTGTGTGATTGGTATGAATAAAACCCAAGATTTATAATATTTTTTCATAATAGAAATGAAATATCCATCTTATCATGAAAATACAATCTATTAGTAAAACACTTAATTATGCTTGCATTAAAATTTCCAGGTTCTCAAACGTATGTTGAAAAATATTAAAATAGAAGAAAGTCAGATATTTGGCAAGGGAGGTAATTCTTTCAACTTGACATCAGTATCAAGGAAAATTATGCCATTTTATGAAGTCTTCCTAACATTGTGAAAAAATGGTACGGTGAATTTTTCTGAAATTCTGACAATAGCGGTTTGTGTGGAGGATCTCTAATTTTGCAATTTTTTATGAAAATTGAATAATAGGATTTTTGTTTAAAAGAAATTGAAAAAAGCTCTGTTTTCAGCATTGTTTTGACAATGTAACTTCTTTTGTATCTCAAATCAACACTTAATGCATTCTTATGATATTTATTATCTGGTATTTAGGTCTACAAGTTTCTAAGAAGAAGTTTAGCAATTTAGGGCTAATTTATGCTGTTTCTTATTAATATACAGTGCAGTAGTATAAGCCTTATGGTGATTTCTTAACAGAATTTAAGACCCCTAAGACAGGGGTGTTTCTATCAACTGTAGATCAAAAATTTAAAGGTGAAACTTTTCAAAATGTTTTCTCTAAGTACATTAGCACATAATTGGTTCATACTGCAAATTTGAAGAAAATTAAATTTGTGGAAAATTTTGGGGTTACCCCGGGACTACTACCTTAAGTATCCACTTCGAGGGAATCTCACAAACACAGACATGACATCAGAAGACCATATTTACTGTATCTGCTCTGCTTACAGAAGGCATTATTTAGAATGCTGCAAATATTTAGGTTTAAAAAAAATCTAGGCTTTTGATATTTCCTCATACATTTGTAATTATCAGAGTAAATGGTAAAATGCATCCATAAATTGTATGGACCCTACATGGTTCCTACATATTTCAAAACTTGACACTTTTTTTCATTGCATTGATTATTGTACTAACCTATGGTCAGCTGACAATTTACATGAGAACTGTGATCCAGTATCTACCTCGTCTCTTCCAGAAAGAATGAAATACCCCCCTGTAAATACAAGTAAAAAGAAGCTATAAAATAGACAAATTCTTATTTAAGGACATCATGTTTGTAAACCTGGCAGGAATCTTGTTGTGCAAATTATAGAAATTGCGCAACTATTTGAAATTTCTTTGGTAGTAATTACGCCAAGTACTGTGGAAGTACTTTCATTCGTGGATATCAATTTTCGTGGTTTGGTAAATATCACTATTTCGTTGGCACTTAAATTCGTGGTCTCGAATTTTATGCATTAAACTCAAAGCAAAAAAGACATTTCGTTGGGAACTTAAGGCCATACAAAAATAATTAGATTCTCAGGCCATTTTTCAGAAAAAATGATGAGGCAGGGAGGGAGAAGATTTTTATTTCTATTGGTTCAAAATCATGATGAGGCATCTTTTTACATTTCTGATATGTTCAAAAAGTAATGAGGCAGGTGAGTTTCATTTTTTTTTTATTTGAAACTTAAAATAAATCAAAGCTCTGATGGAGCTGAATCTCGAAGCCCTGAAAATCTTCATGTGGCAAAACTTCGAAGAACTGCTACATACGTCTGCATGTATTAAGTTATTCCGTAATACATGAAAATAATCGGATAGTGTGATTTCGCATGTTGATTTCATTGCTATAAATATATGCACTGTCACAGGTAAACATCGCAAATTACTGCGCGACAAGTTCGTTGATCCGAGACGCAATATAAAA
>MJUU01069859.1:18026-33025 GCA_002080025.1 Modiolus philippinarum | reverse complement strand
GTGAAGTCTATTACCGCTTCCAATCATGAACCCTTCAAGTTTTCCCGGCTTCATTCTCACTTAAATGGAAAGGCTTTTTTATTTCACCCACTTAGATGGAAAGGTTTTTTTATCTCACCGTCTTAAAAATTGCATTTTGTTGCATCATATTAAAAATTGTCTTTGAAATACGTAATAAAATTAATGTCCCGGTCGTGGACGAATCTGCTGGTGGATGAAAAGCTGTCACAGAAACACTAGCGCCATCTGATGTCATAATTCAATCATACGCGTTTTTTCCGCCACGTTTATTTTAAGCACATAAAAACAAAAATACAAAGACAAAAGTTAAAAGATCAAATATAAAAGTTAAAGAATGATGCACAATGAATACTTACTTTGAACTTTTCTCTTTCAAATTATAAAACATGAAATTTTTCGAAATTAACACGGTAGATATAATGTCTTGAAAGAAGAATTTAGAACTAAACGAACAAAGCATAGAAATGGGAACATTTAAAGAAAGAACATAAAATATAACAAACTGAGTTTTAGAAACAATAATATAAAATATAAAAACTGCAGAAGTCGGGATGAAATAGGAACATTTAAAGAAAGAATATAAAATATGATAAATTAATATCCTAGAATCTATAATATAAAATATAGAAAATGCAGAATAATGGATAAGGAAAGTGAAAACAATAAAAAGAGAAGATAAAATTTACAGCATATAATTTCTCTGGTGGCGGAAATACCCCTCCATAGTATTAAGTTATTCCGTAATCGGATGGTGTGATTTCGCATGTCGATTTCATTGCTATAAGTATATGCAATACACTGTCACAGGTAAAAAATTGTTATTTTCATCTATGACAAATTACTGCGCGACGGGTTCGTTGATCCGACACGCAATATAAGAAAACATCCGACACGCAATATAAGAAAACGAGTAATTTGATAAACCAATTAAATAAAACAACACCGTATTCAACTCAAGAAAATGAAGAAATATATCTTAAAAACACAATGTGTACGATTTTGAAAGAATTTTATCTTGGTTGATATATTTCTGAGATTGGCTGCAATGGGGGAATACTGCAGCCAAACCCGAGAAACTTGCAGCACATCCAAAGTACATTGGTATGGTACTCAGTCCTATCTCTATTTTGAAGAAAGGTTGTCCTCGAGTTCTTCAAGGCAAGCTATTTTGAAATACGTTATGTCCAATGGAAATTAGTTGAAAAAAAATCATTTGAAACTTGCAATGAAAGCAGGAATAAGGAAAAAACCTTGAAGCAATCGAAAAAGAATGAGAGCCTCTGGATCTAGATTGCAGAAGTAGCTGAACGAGAAACGAGGAATTCAACTTAGCAGTTAAAAAACCTGTAGCAAAACCAGTTATGACCAGTGAAGGCTCCAAATTAGTTGAAAGACGTTCACTTGAAACTTGCAATGAAAGCGGATATAAAGAAAAAAGTTGAACCAATCGAAAAGAATGAGAGCCTCTGATCAAGCGTTGAGAATTAGCTAAACAAGAAACGAGGAATCCAATTAAGCAGCTAAGAAACCTGCAGCAAAAAACAGTTGGAAATATCTCTAAAGCAACTAAAAAGACAAAAATTACCAAACAATAGAAGAAACCAAAGAAGAAGTAAAGTCAAGAGCTCGGATTTTATATCTGTAGACAAAAGCCCTTTTAAGGGCTTCCAAATTTTTCAAAAAGAATAGCAGTTTTTCGAATAAAATAATTAGTACTTCTTATGTTGTTTTCGGAAGAAAAATAGACAATAAAAGTAAATGTAATACAAATTACAGAACCAGGGGTATCAAAAGCACCCAGACACTAAAAGTCGGAATAAAAAGGTGCTAGTTTGAGTGGCAATCTTCAATACAACTCAGACATGGAAAACTGAAATATTGTACCTTGTTGATACAGTGAGCGTCATTATGGAGAGTCCTTTTCTCGAAATTCCATCTTTTCTCAACTTTCCCAATCCCAGACGGCAAAATATTCAGGCCGTCTCTAAAGATTTTCAGAGGCAACCTTTTACCGGCGTATCACGTCCGTCAGCATTTTCGTTCATTCCGGTGCATTTTCTTTTCGACGATCAAATTTCCACTCGCTTAAAAATCCGATACCCGCTTTAGCTTTTTGTATGAATATGATTAGCTTTTAAGGTAATTTTCGATATTTTTTTATGAAGACTAGCGTATAGTTTTCATTAAACTAATCCCTTTACAGAACGAAGATTTGTAGGCAAAAGGGAATTGCCTTCAAGTAAATAAATTTAATTCCTAATAATTTACTATTCATTAAACCAATCTCTTTACAGAACGAAGATTTGTAGGCAAAAGGGAATCGCCTTCAAGTAAATAAATTGAATTCCTTATAAGTTCCTATAATGCTAACAAATCAACAAAATCGGACGGTTTAGAGAACTTATTCCATTGTGACAATATTCCACAACTGATCATTTGCATGGTCTTGCCTTCTAAATAAATAAAGAAATATACAGGCATAATATAACATCAGAGGATTTTTTTTCTTTTTTTATTGCCCCCGCGACGATAAGTCGGGGCATATTGTTTTAACCCTGTCCGTCCGTCCGTCCGTCCGTCCGAGGGGTTACATGGTTTGTCCGTGCAACTCCTCCTACAGTTTTTATGCTGGAAAGGTTTTTATTTTGCAGATCATTTGTACATAATATTGAAGATGTGCATGTGGTATGTATTTGGATTTTGGTTCATTTTTTTTTTCAAAAATATACAATGTTAAACTTTTTATTTTTTTTTTTTTGGCGATTTAGTAATGGAGGGTAGAGGGTACATAGTATATCTGTGCAACCTAAAATAACATGTGTTTAGCGGGGGCATCATATGTGTCTTACAGACACAAATATTACCAAAAAATCCCAATTTGATTCAACCTTGCGCGGGGGCATGTTTTATTTTTATTTTTATTAATTATTTTTAATATATTTTTTAACTCCGAAAGGACACGAAACATGTAAACCTTTAAAGCAGTAACTTTGAGGGCCCCGATAAAGTGGTATTTTAGTGCTATTTAACTTTGGAGGTCCAGTTTCTATATGGTATAACAGATCACGCACGTGCAATTTTCCGGTTTTAAGATACGGGTAGTCAACATCAGTAAACGGCCAATACAAGAAGCCGAGATTTCCTGCTTTGGAGAGCTTCAGCCTGTTTTACTTAAAAAGGTATAACAGTTTTTCGGCCCTTTTGTACTTGAAGGAAACCCAATTGTTGGACAGATTATTTCTATGTCATATGTTATTGGTAATGTTGCTCACATTATGACAAAATATTTGAGTATTGATATACTTTCGGCAGACACTTGGAACAGTTTTATTACATTGTCTGATAATAGCATAGAACAGATTTCATTTTGGAAAAATAATTTGAGTAGCATTAATTTTCGTAAATTTACATGTGATGTATCTTGTAATACTATTGTGTACAGTGATGCGAGTTCCACTGGATACGGTGGATACATAATAGAGAATCCAGACAGTATTGCTCACGGTATGTGGTCAGATAGTGAAAAATCGCTAAGTTCTACATGGAAAGAACTAATAGCTGTTAAGAAAGTACTATTGTCTTTGTCAGATTATGTTAAAGGTAAACGTATCAAATGGTTTACAGACAACCAAAACGTGGTTAACATTGTAACTAAAGGCAGTATGAAATGTCATTTACAAGATATTGCGCCTGATAGATATAAACAGTGTTTAAACTACAATTTGTCGTTAGAAGTGGAGTGGATTCCACGTACACAGAATGAAAAGGCTGATTTTATAAGCCGCATAGTAGATTTTGATGATTGGGGTATTTCAGTTGATTTATTTACGTATTTAGACTCCCTCTGGGGTCCTCATGAAATAGACTGGTTCGCAAATGATGACAATCATAAACTCGAGGTATTGGAATGTCAAATCAATGGGCATTGATGCATTTACTGTTGATTGGGGTGGGATTAACGGGTTGTTTGTCCCACCTGTGGGTGTTACAGTACATGAAGCAATGTAAGGCTTACGGTACTGTTGTATTACCTTTGTGGAAATCGGCAAGTTTTTGGCCGATGCTGTGTCCTACTGGTGATGGGTTTATAAAAGAGGTGGTGGGTGTGAGTGATTTACCAACTAACAAACTTAACTATACTCCTGGAAAGGGTAATAAGTCGGTGTTTGGGAATATTGATTTACCATTCAGGATGTTGGCCTTGAGGTTGAATTTCATGATTTACTAATAATTTACATTTCCTTGTTGTTGGTGGTTGGGTAAATCGGGATTTTTGTAGATATATAAGACTTTTTGTTTTTGAATGGATCTGTGAACATTTACAATATGTTACATCATGGATAATGTTGTATAATCATGAATGTAATATTTCTTCTAAATGTATATGCGTATTATACTTTTTCCGATGTATACTTATTTATATATTTTTTCTTTACATATGTTTTTCCAGGCCTTTAAAAATGAGATAACGGCACTTCCTGAAGCTTTAATTGATAGTTTGAAATATGTTCCTGAATAATTGACGGAGAGTAAATCTTCTGGCACTGTCAACAATTATTATCATGGTTTTCTAAGGTGGAAAAAGTGGGCACAAAACAACGGTATATTAGAAGGTGATTTATTACCCGCGAAGGATCTACACGTAGCTTTATATCTTGCATCTTTAGCGAAGTAAAGTAGAACACCAAGCCCTGTGATTCAAGCATTTTATAGCATTAGATGGGCACATTCCGTTATCAGTGTTAATTCGCCAACCGAGTCACTCTTAGTTAAAAATATTTTGGAAGGAGCGAAAAGGCGTCTTTGTGTTCCGACAGTTAAAAGGGAGCCTGTAACACTAGAATTGCTTCAAAAAATGTATGATCATTTATACAGTGTAAAAAATGTGTATAATCAACGTACCATTTGTGCGTGTTTATTGGCATACGCAGGATTTATGCGCATTTCAGAGTTATTGAATTTGATAGTATGTGATATTATATTTTCAACTGGATATATTTCAGTTTTCATTGAGAAAAGTAAAACCGATGTTTATAGAGATGGAAATTGGTTGATTATTTGTAGTTATGCCCCGTTAGAAATTTAGAGTTATATTTAGAATGGCTTGGATGTGATGTTAATTCAGAATGTTATCTTTTTCAAAATTTAGTTAAAGTGCAACAAGGATATATTTTCCGTCAAGTTAATAAGCCGTTATCTTATTCACGTATGAGGGAATTATTTATAGAAGTTTTTTCTCCGTTTGTTGTTAACATTAAAAGTTATGGGTTGCATAGTCTCCATTCCGGCGGTGCAACATCAGCAGCAAAATATGGTGTTCCGGATAGACTGTTTAAATGGCCGTTTGCGTTCTGATAAATCAAAAGACGGTTTTAGTTCAGAGAATGCTCGTATCTCAAAATTTAGGCATTTGATTAATTTACTAATTTAGCTTTTAAATTTTGTTTTCTTTCCATACTCCCGTTCTTTGGAGTCAGCACCGGCGTTGTCGTGTGACCATGCACTTTATTATTTGTTTATTACTATTTATTGCCTCAAGTACAGTCTTTTTGTCTGTGATACAGTTATACCAGTACAGCAGTTTTTTTTCCATGCACACTATGTACGTGTTTTTTGTTAGCAGTTTTTCAGCTATGTATGGTACATTACATGTACGGGTATTTAGACCAGGAGAATAGTTACGCTTGTATCTGATAATAGCAAATGACAATACCATATACAAACAGTTCTATGATTGGCCGAAAACTATTAAATATTGCAAACGCGGACGAGATAGAAATACATGTCTTCTAAGAGAATTGTTTTCATTGGTCATATTAAATAATATGCTAAAGATATAGGCAACAAGAATAGAGTTATTAATGAGAGCCATCTTAGTATTCAAGCTATGAAAAATAATTTACCGTCTGATACAGGTGTTTTACATTTTAAACCTGTTACACAAACATTTGTTGAAAACGGATAAATAAATTGAATATAAAACAAGAGGCTCTCAAGAGCCTGTATCGCTCACCTGGACCATGGCTGACATAGATAAAAGGCATTTCCAATAGGAAAAACAAAACATAAAATTTAGCACAATACTTTTTTTTTGTTTAAAATTACAGTATTCTTGTTTGGTTTCCATTGCAACTGAAAGATCCACCATCCATTACAACCCAAACAGAACAACATTCAAAAAGAATTTGGGCAGGGGTTCCCCCTATAATCAAGGTAATACATAATGCTGAAATTGAAAATTCAGACCACAATTCAAATAAAAAGTCAAAAATCTGGGCAGAGGTTCCCCTTATCATCAAGGTAATACATAATGCTGAAATTGAAAATTCAGACCACAATTCAAATAAAAACTCAAAAATCTGGGCAGAGGTTCCCCTTAAAATCAAAAGGGCCAATGTAAAAACTATGTTCCATGCAGATGGTGGCCATCTTGGATGAGGTATGGACCTGAGGGATACATTTTTGGATGGGACCTCCTGAGGACCATTGTGGCTTAGTTTGGTTCTAATTGGACCAGTAGTTTCTGAGAAGAAGATCTTTGAATGTATAATCCATAGGGTCCAATGTTAAAACTATGTTCCTGCTGGCGGCCATCTAGGATGAGGTACAGACCTGCCGGATACCCTTTTTGGAGAGGACCATCTAAGGGCCATTGTGACTAAGTTTGGTTATAATTGGACTTGTAGTTTCTGAGAAGAAGATCTTTGAACGTCTTTTCCCATAGGGTCCAATGTTAAAACTATGTTCCCCGCTGGGGGCCATCTTGGATTAGGTACGGACTTGCCGGATATTTTTTTTTTGGAAGGGACCATCTAAGGACCATTGTGACTACACTTGGTTATAATCGGACTGGTAGTTTCTGAGAAGATCTTTGAATGTAATTTCCATAGGGTCCAATGCTAAAACTATGTTCCCCACTGGCGGCCATCTTGGATTAGGTATGGACCTGTCGGATACCTTTTTTGGAAGGGACCATCTGAGGACCATTGTGTCTAAGTTTGCTTATAATTGGACTGGTAGTTTCTGAGGAGAAGACCTTTGAATGTTCCATAGGGTCCAATGTTAAAACTATGTTCCCCGCTGGCGGCCATCTTGGATTAGGTACGGACCTGTCGGATACTTTTTTTAGAAGAGACCATCTAAGGACCTTTGTGTCTTAGTTTGGTTATAATTGGACTGGTAGTTTCTGAGAAGAAGATCTTTGAATGTCTTTCCCATAGGGTCCAATGTTAAAACTATGTTCCCCGCTGGCGGCCATCTTGCATTAGGTACGGACTTGCCGGATACCTTTTTTAAAAGGGACCATCTAAGGACCATTGTGACTAAGGTTGGTTATAATTGGACTGGTAGTTTCTGAGAAGAAGATCTTTGAATGTCTTTTCCATATGGTCCAATGTTAAAACTATGTTCCCCGTTGGCGGCCATCTTGGATTAGGTACGGACCTGTCGGATACCTTTCTTGCAAGAGACCATCTAAGGACCATTGTGTCTAAGTTTACGAGATAACCATACTGTATTTTAGGATCTGAGGGGTAAATCGTAGATTTTACTGTCGAAGACTGAGTTTTCCGGCGACGCGTTAGCGGAGCCGGAAAACGGATGTTTGTGACAGTAAAGTCTTAGATTTACCCCTGAAGATCCTAAAATACAGTTTGGTTATCTCTGTTCTAATGTAAATTCGAAATAAAAACATTTTAAATCGATTTTTAAATTACAGGAAGTTTGGTGTGCGTCTACGCCATTACGTTACTATTGGCTCCGACGGTAAATCGTGGATTTTACCCCCTCAAAATTCTGACGCTATCCAATCAAAATTAGCGTTACAAACATAAGTGCATTAGAATTGGTTATAATTGGACTGATAGTTTCGGAGAAGAAGATCTTTGAATGTCTTTTTAATATGGTCCAATGTTAAAACTATGCTTCCCGCTGGCGGCCATCTTGGATTAGGTACGGACATGCCGGATACAATTTTAAAGGGGACCACCAAAGGACTATTGTTACAAAGTTTGGTCCCAATTGGCCCAGTGGTTTCAGAGGAGAAGATCTTTGAAAGAAAAGTTTACGACGGATGGACGGACGACGGACGCCAAGTGATGACAAAAGCTCATCCTGGCATAGCCAGGTGAGCTAAAAAAGCCACAGGTTTTGATGGCATATCTGCAAAAATGATTAAACTCGCTCAACCTGCTGTTATTGGTCCAATTAATAAATCTATAGAAATATCAACATTTCCTGATAAATTTAAGGTAGCACAGGTAAAATCTTTATTTAAGAAGAATAATAGGTTAAACAAAAGCAATTATCATCCGGTTAGTGTTCTCCTAAGTTTTTTGAACGTGCAATATTTGATCAATTATCTGTTTTTTTTTTTTTTTTTTTTTTTTTTTTTTTGTTGTTGTTTTTTATTTTTTTTTTCGATATGCATTTTAATCCTTTACTATCAGCTTTTCAATCAGGATATGGGTGTCAAACTGTTCTTCTTAAAATCATAGAAGACTCGAAAAGTCCTTGGATGACAATACATATGTGTGGCTACCATATCAATGGACTTTTGGAAGGCCTTCGATTGCTTGTCACATGATTTATTGTTATTAAAACTAAAAACATGTGGTTTGGCAGTTACTTCTTTGGAATTACTTAAAAGTTATCTGAGCAAAAGAAAACAGTTCATTAAGATTGAAAGTTGAACACATGTATAAAGGCGTACCGCAAGGGTCTTTTTTAGGACCTGTTTTCTTTCAAATTTTTATTAATGATATTTTTTATGTTGTAGATAAAAGCGCACTCTACAATTCTGCTGATGACAACACTTTATCATATTCAGATTACAAATTAGAAAAAGTCATACAAACTTTGGAGACTGACAGTCTTAAATTACTGGATCGTTTTGATTATAACCTTATGAAAGCTAATCCAGACAAATTTCAAGCTTTAACTATTGGTAAAAAATCTTTTGATCGTAAAATTATTTTTTGAATTAAATGGATATAAAATTGAATGTAAAAATGATGTTAAATTGCTAGGTGTTACAATTGATTACCAATTAAATTTTGATAAACATATTTCAGAAATTTGTAAAAAAAAAAGCATCTCGGCAACTGAATGTATTAAAACGAAATTGGTCAGTGTTTAAATAAAATTGGCAAATTAACAATTTATAACTCTTTTAAATTACATTTTTGCAGTGAAAAAAAAATACATTAAAATTGGAAAAAATACAAGAAAAAGCATTCTAAATGATCATTCAGGTAAAGCAAAAATTCCTGCCTATTTCGAAAATACAGAATTTCCCATTATTTTTACGTATACAAGAAACCTAGCCGGCAGTACGTCTTCAATTACAGTAAAGTTTGTAAAGATATAAACATTAACAATTCTGTGCCTGATTCATGAAATTGCAACGATTCAAAATACACTTATACTCCTACATGTAGTTCCTATGTCATCACAGGAGATCTCAACATCTTGCAGGACAAAGAGCTCAATAATTTCTTAAAGAAAGGTCCGAAATATAGGCCACCTTCTAAAATTAATTGGAAAGATTGTCGTAATACCATCCAGGACTCACTTAAGACTTATTGTAAAAATTGGGTTAAACGTGAACACGTTGACAAAAAATCCTTGGATTCTTTCTTCAATGCTATCGTGAAAATTGTCGATATCCGAATTAAACAGTTTGAACAACATTTCCGCCATGACAACAAAAATAAACCCACCGTTTCTCGCATCCAAAAGAAACTTAAAGAATTTGGCAATGAATTCGTTTTTGTCCAGCTGATAAGGCTGCTAATAACATCATTACAGTTTGTCGTAAACATTATATAGAAGTACTCCAAAAAGAAATTACCAGATCAAATACTTTTCAATTGACCCAATTAACCGAAAATGAAATTACAAACATACATTTTTAACAGCTACATCTTTACAGGCTAAACCTGATAATAAAACAGTTCCAACCGTGTACTGGGTTCCTAAACTCCACAAAACGCCATATAAATCTAGATTCATTTTGTCATCTAGTCACTGTTCTACTACTAAAGTTTCTATTATACTCACTAATACTTTGACTGCTATTAAAAACCTGGTCATAAATTTCAGTAACAAAGTATATGAAAACAGTGGTATCAATCATTTTGGAGTGTAAAAAATTCATTGGAAGTTCTCGCTAAATTGAATGCTTATAATGCCCCTTTTGAATCCCTGGAAAGTTTTATTTGTCTACCCTCTATACTACCTTACCACATAATCTTATAAAGGAAAAATTCAGACGTCTTATTCAATGGGCATTCAAAAAATCCGATTGTGAATATATATGTTCTAATTCCTTTAAAACACATTTTAGTAATACAAAACAAAAGAACTCAATTAATTGGACTTGTTTTGATATGATTTCAGCACTTGAATTTTTACTTGACAATATATTCATTCGTTTCGGTAACTCTGTTTATCGCCAGGTCATAGGGATTTCTATGGGTACCAATTGTGCACCACTTATAGCGGACCTCTTTTTGCACTGCTACGATTCTCAGTTTATGACCAACATCAGCAAAGTCCCATCTAAACAGCATTTAATTGAAAAGTTTAACAACACTTTCCGATATTTGGATGATATTTTAACTTTAATTAATGACGACTTCAATACGTATTATAGGACATCTACCCTAAAGAACTTACTTTGAATAAAGCCAATTCTAACAATCATCATTGTCCGTTCTAAGGCATCAATTTCGATATAACGAATGGTAAATTAGATACTAAAATTTATGATAAAAGGGACGATTTTTCTTTTCCTATAGTTAATTATCCATTTCTGGATGGCGATGTTCCATTAGCGCCATCATATGGTGTTAACATATCTCAACTTGTTCGATTTGCTCGAGTATGTAATAAAGTTTGCGATTTTAATGAACGGAACCTTTTCATAACTGAAAAACTATTACATCAGGGTTTTCGTTATCATAAACTAGTTAAAACCTTCACTAAATTTTATCATCGATATAAAGACTTAGTTTATAAATACAACGCAACCTGTTTATAAACTACAACGCAACCTGTAAACAGCTAATCAAAGCTGGCATTTCACATCCCTTATTTTCCGGTAATGTTTTACATAAGGGTAAAAAAAAATACCTTAACTCGCCTATAACAAACTTATAAAACTTTGAATCGTCTAATTCATAAGGGTTTTAATTACGGTATTGTCGTCAAGGCATTACGTATGGCCTTCCTCGGTATTAACATTGATTTTTTGATAGGGTCTTTGCATTTTAACTAAACACATTCTAAATTTCTAAAATCAGTATTGCATGGACACGGGTTCTGTATTCCGGTATATACATGAAATCATTATGCTAAACTCCTCACAGGAAGGGATCTTGATGGAAACTGTATACTGAGGGTACATAACTTAATTTGTCAGTTGGTAATGGGTCTGGAGCTTGCATGTCAGTTAACTGCTAGTAGTCTCCTGTGCTTTCATGTTTAGTTCTTTCAGTTTCATTTTTCACTGTTGACTCAGTCCTGATTTTACTGTTGTTACTATTGTTTTTTGATTTATCACATTGGCTATAGGGGGAAGGTTTGGGCCCAATAAAACTAGTTTAACCCCGCCGCAGCAAGTTTGCGCCTGTCCTAAGTCAGGAAATTTATTAAGCCTTTGTGTGTCTTGTCTGCCTTGTCTGTTTTCTAGTTAGTTCACTTTATGTCTAGGGGAGTCTAGGATGATGTTTATTTCGCTGAACTTGATTACTCTTTATTATGGGGCCAACTTCGACCTGCCGTTGGGTGTGGGGTTTCCTCACCGTTCATTGAAGATCTTATGGTGGCTTTGAGTTGTTATTACTCCCCTTTGGGTCGTTGTCTCTTTTACACATTCCCCGTTTCCCTTCTTTTTCCTATAACGTTTTGTCTACAACAACTACACGAGTAATTATGATGAACTGGTAGAATTGTCTAAATTAACCTCCCTTAAGGTGCGAAGGCTGAGAACAATTGCTCTCGAAACATTCAAAATAATTAATAAAACTGCCCGTCTTACCTACATGATCTTATAAATATAAAACAACATCAATTTTCTTTCAGATATATCAACACAGCTGAAGTTCCCCAAGTCAGAACAACTAGGTATGGTATCAACTTTTCCGTTATACTGCTTCTAAACTGTGGAATGAGTTGACAGATCGTTTTAGAATTGAAACAAATTTTAATCAATTTTCTAATTAATAAGTACTTGGTCTGGCAACTTACTTAGTATGTCACTATAGTGCATGTAAATAATTTACAGTTGCTTTGTTTATACTGCTTTCTTACTTTTTTGCTAATATTCATTAATAGTTAGCTTTTAATTTTTTTTTCAAATGATAAATGTCTGTGCAAATTGCAGTTTTTATGTCTTAACTTCCAAATTGTGAGGGAGCCTGGGTGACCGAGTGGTTAAGGTAGTTCTACTATCTATCCAACCACTGTAGTCTATCAGGTGCGAGTTCGCGCCCCACTTTGTACATTACAAAAAAGGGTGCACTCGACTTACAGTCTTAAGTGATAAGGTATGTCAGTTACCTGTCTAAGGTCGGTGGTTCTCTCTGGGCACTGACCGTCATGAGATAGCTGACATACTGCTGAAAGTGACGTTAAACTCCATATCTATCAATCAATCTAAATTTATTTTTATTGCATTGCTGTTTATTTGTGTGACCTTTGCTTAATGTGTGTATCATGCTTTTAATTGCTATTTGTGCTTTCTTAAATGATATGTGTTATGTGCTATGCATTGTGCTTTTATTTGCTTTTGTATCATGCTTTTATTTGCTATTTGTGCTTTCTTAAATGATATGTGTTATGTGCTATGCATTGTGCTTTTATTTGCTTTATGTGCTTTTTTTAAAATGATATGTGCTATGTGTTTTAATGTGCTTTGACTGTCTTGAATATTGTCTTAATTATGTACTGCATGTGCTTTTGTTTGTTCTTTTTTAAAGTTTTTTTTATATATAGACGATTCAAAAACTCATAAGAGCTTATGTTATATTGTCATTATATATCGTCTTTAAAAAAAGCTTTTGAACATGTCATGGAAGACATCTCGGTTTTTAACATGTGTGACTGAAAACGAAGAATTAATTCAAAAACCTTTATTATGTTGTAACAGCAAGAACGATTCAAAATCATCTGAATCGTACATATTAGTCGAGTAAATACATTGAAAAAGAACGTAATAATAAAATTAAACACTATATAAATAACATATAGCTGGGAGGGTGATATAGCAGATTGTTACGTACCCCCGAGAAAACATTGTTAACCGATGCGAAGCGATGGAGTTGCCCTCTAGTGTTGCCATTTTAGAATATGTCGATATATTTGTGTATAATCCTGTAAGAATGATGTCTGTTTTATCTTCCTAGATGCATACATATATGTCACAGTTGTGTTGTTTGTAATATGTAGACTAAATTTTACTTCCATAAAAGACATTTTACAGCGTTTAAGAAGCCAGTACTCTTTAAAGAACACTGGGAACCAAAACTTATTTTATTGAAGGATACTGAGAACCAAAACTTATTTCTCTTTAGGACGATGAGAACCAAAACTTATTTTATTGTTGAGAGTGTATATAAAACATATACTATAGAGGTTAAATTAGGATGCTACCGGAGAAGCTTTGTAACATTTTTGTCTTATCTAATATGTTTTCATTTATATATTTTTTCACAACATTTTTAAAAAATTCTCCCGATTTGCCGGAATTGATTTTAAAGTTTTTACCTAGAGTTACATATCTTATGAAAGGATATGGAGTAAATGAACATGAGACCATAACACAAATGTTAACTCCACCTGCAACAATTTTAATGAGCTGTATGGCCATTTCGGAAATTTATTCCCTATGTATTAATGCATTTGAATCAATCGAATGTAAGGCAAAATAGTGTCCTGTGAAAAGTGTCCTTCCTGTTATATATTTCATTGGAAACTCCAAGAGGACAATATTTCATGATCATCATACGTTTTATTCCGTCCCCGGACTTTATCATAGGTAACAATAAGGTTAAGGCGGACAGTATTTCACTAGGGACACTATTTAGTTCACAAAATAGCTGACCATCCAAAAAAGATCTCAAGAAAATAGATTGCATTTAAATTACAATCCTCTGTAGGAACAAATACAAGAAAAAGCGGCCAAATCTCTTCAACTCCGTCAAAAATTGAGAACTAGCAGAAACAATCTATACATATATTTTCATAATGTGAAAAAAATCAATTTTGAATATATTTGTTTAATTATCCAAACATTAATTATAAAATTCCAGAAACAGTAGAGCTGGTCACAAATAACACAAGTGTGGACCCAAATAGATGTCTCGCCCGTCCCTACTTGGTCACAAAATTGATGTGAAAACTCAAACTGCCTAAATCAGAAAACTTAACATGTTCACTAGACTGTGAAATTAGATTAACTGACAAAAGCAATACAGCAGACTGTCATGTATCACCCAAAACAAGATGCCAAATATTAGTGACCTACCACTGCTAGATACTGAAAAACCGAACAAAGTTCACAAGACCGTGAAAATGAGCAAGGGCTAAAGTCAAATAGCAAGCTGTCATCTTCCATCTACGACAAACCCACATACCAAATATTATTGGCCTTACATTACTAGATACTAGGAAACTTGACATGATCACTGGACCGTGAAATTGAGGTCACAGACAAAAGCCATATAGCAGACTGTCATATACTACCCAAGACCAACATATATACAAAATATCATTGACCTACCACTTACCGGGTATATAGTTACTGAGAAAATGACCAAAGCACATAAACTTAACATGCTCACTAGACCGTGAAATTGAGGTCAAGGACAAAAGCCATATGACAGACTGTCATGTACTACCTAAAACCAACTTACATACCATATATCATTGACCTACCACTTATAGTTACTGAGAAACTAAACTAAGCACAAAAACTT
>MJUU01069859.1:3747-17665 GCA_002080025.1 Modiolus philippinarum | reverse complement strand
TACCATATGACTATTCCAAATAAGTAAAGCAATAAAGGTCTTCTGATTTACAGTATTAAACATCACCTCCATTCAATGTTAATCATTTTAATTCCTTGAAATGCATTTGCTTTGTATTAATGTTTTTACAAACAAGAATAAAATTCATTAAGGTACTAGTATTTGTCTTAAATATTTCATGTAATAACTAAAAACTTGTCAGCTGTGAGATTGTTAATTACTAAAACAACATAAATGTCAATGATGGGCTTGGGTATGTTTAATTTTTCAATACATTAAATTGATTCATCAAGGAATGTTTTCATAACTACCTAGAATTAAAAATAATATAAAAAATACACCTGTTTTTTAATTAAAAAATTAATTGTATTTCAATTTCAATTAGAAAATTAAATGTATTTCCAACACAATTTTAAAGGATATATGAATTAAAAAAATATATATATAGAATTAAACAAATAGTTAAGAGTATATTTGTGTCAAACGACTTGATTTGAGTCATTTTTTTTTTTCATATTTCCCAGTATTTCCCACTTTTTGAAAATAAGCAGTATTTCCCAGGACGGTAATTCCCGGTAATTACCAGTGGGAATTACCGCCACTGGTATTTCCCGGCAAACCCTGGTTATACGAACAGTTCACAAAATAGCTGACCATCCGAAAACGATCTCAAGAAAATAGATTGCATTTAAAACACAATCCTCTGTAGGAACAAATACAAGACAAAGTGGCCAAATCTCTTCAACTCCGTCAAAAATTGAGAACTAGCAGAAACAATCTATACATATATTTTCATAATGTGAAAAAAATCAGTTTTGAATATATTTGTTTAATTATCCAAACATTAATTATAGAATTCCAGAAACAGTAGAGCTGGTCACAAATAACACAAGTGTGGACCCAAATAGATGTCTCGCCCGTCCCTACTTGGTCACAAAATTGATGTGAAAACTCAAACTGCCTAAATCAGAAAACTTAACATGTTCACTAGACTGTGAAATTAGATTAACTGACAAAAGCAATACAGCAGACTGTCATGTATCACCCAAAACAAAATGCCAAATATTAGTGACCTACCACTGCTAGATACTGAAAAACCGAACAAAGTTCACTAGACCGAGAAAATGAGGTCAAGGGCTAAAGCCAAATAGCAGGCTGTCATCTTCCATCTACGACAAACACACATACCAAATATTATTGACCTTACATTACTAGATACTAGGAAACTTGACATGATCACTGGACCGTGAAATTGAGGTCACAGACAAAAGCCATATAGCAGACTGTCATATACTACCCAAGACCAACATATATACAAAATATCATTGACCTACCACTTACCGGGTATATAGCTACTGAGAAAATGACCAAAGCACATAAACTTAACATGCTCACTAGACCGTGGAATTGAGGTCAAGGACAAAAGCTATATGACAGACTGTCATGTACTACCTAAAACCAACCTACATACCATATATCATTGACCTACCACTCATAGTTACTGAGAAACTAAACTAAGCTCAAAAACTTCACATATTCATTGGGCCGTGAAATTGAGGTCACAGACAAAAGCCATATAACAGACTGTCATGTACTATTCAAGACCAACTTATATACCAAATATCATTGACCTACCACTTATAGCTACTGAGAAAGTGACCTAATCACAAAAACTTAACATGAAAGTTTACGCCGCCGCCGCCGCCGCAGCCGTCATACTTTGTACGCATATGTTTTGCTTTCCGCGCCTTTCGTCGCGGGCGAGACAAAAATTGCGAAGTTTCTGTAAATTTAGATTCTGCATANTATATATATATATATATATATATATATATAATAGTAAAGCCAAAATCAGCTAATGACAGAGCTCGGGGACCCCGGGGACTAACAGTCCACCAGCAGAGGCATCGACCCAGTGGTAATTAATAACAAAATACCGAAGTTCCTGTAAATTTAGATTCTACATATCTGCATTTCGACAACTTGTGTCTCTTCAATGCAGATAAAATCAAATGAACACCTCTGCGAATGTAACATTAGATAGTGTCCGCTGTGAAATACTGTCCAGTTTTACAATTATTATCTATGATAAAGTCTGAGGACGAAATAAAACGCACAAGGACCATGAAATATTGTCCTCTTGGAATTTCCAATAAAATATGTAACAGGAAGGACACTTAATTTTCCTTACATGAAGAAAAAAAGCCTTAAAAATATGAAGTTAACAAAACATACCGTTAGATGTTGTTGGATAGAGTTTATTTCAAGTGAACTGTTCCAAACTTTACTAAAAAAAACGATGAACTCAGAACGAGTCACTTTGTATCAACATTCTCGATAGTGGTCACGATCAGAACTGTAATCACTGTTAATAACGGTTCAGATGAACTGAGAACGAAATTTAGACTCATTCTGAGTTAATCAATAGTGTTCAAAGTTTGGAATAGTTCATTTGGAATCAGTCAAAATGAACTCTTCCAAAATTATAACACCAAATTTACTTGTGATTCTTAAAAGTTTGGAATATTTCATTTGGAATGAACTCTGCCAAAATTATAACGGTTACATGTGTTCCTTATATTTTATCAAAAATGTGGATCGTAGCTCCAATGTGTCGCCTGTATCCACAGGGATTCGCTTCCGTAAGTATACTATCAATGTACGGTCGACTGATTTTTCAGTCGACCGCACATTGATAGTATACTTACGGAAGCGAATCTTACGTGAAATAAATCGGATAGAAATGCAATGTCCATACTTGAAATATTAATGTGACAGTTGCAGATCACGTAACAATGGAAATGACATGCATAAAATTGATTGATTGATTGATTAATTGATTGATGGATTGACAACAGGTAATATATTAGTTCATTCAGGGGGAGAGCATTGGCGGATATAGTTGTGGCTTCCGATGAACTCCCCTTTTCCGGATTTTTGTCGTACATAGTTTACTCGGAAATGACAAAACAATGGGGAATATTGACTGAAATCCGTTTTCTGGAACCCCGGTTGTTTTTAAGACTGGATCTGCCAGTAAAGAAAATGTATCATTTTATGAAAGAGTAACAATTTCCAAAATTTTACAATATTTTTTTTTATTTCATGTGTGCGTTATGACTAGTTTATAAGTTATTAAAGTATAAAGACCAGTGAAGCGTCTCATAGAGGTTCTTGATTTATATATTTCTGAGATCTGCTGCAATAGTAGAATACTGCAGCCAAGCGCGAGAAACTTGCAACACATCGAAAGTACACTGATATGGTTCCTAGTCCTATTTCTGCTTTGAAGGAAGGTTGTCCCCGAGTTCTTCAAGGCAAGCCATTTTGAAGTACGTTATGTTCAATGGAAACTAGTTGAAAAAAATCATTTGAAACTTGTAATGTTTAAAACGGAAGTAAGGAAAAAAAATCTATGAAGCAATCGAAAAAGAATGATATCCTCTGGATCTAGCTTGCAGAAATAGCTGAACGAGAAACGATGAATTCAATTAAGCAGTTAAGAAACCTGTATCAAAACCACTGTCGGAAATGTCTCTTCCAAAGCAACTAAAAAGACAAAAATTACTAAACAATAGAAGAAACCAAAGAAGAAGTAAAGTCAAGAGCTCGGATTTTATATATGCAAACACAAGCCCTTTTAAGGGCTTCCAAAATTTTCAAAAAGAACGTCAGTTTTTTATTAGCAGTTTTTAGAATAAAATAATTAGTACTTCTTATGTTGTTTTTGGAAGAAAAATAAACAATAAAATTGTAATTAAATGTAATACAAATTACAGAACCAGGGGTATCAAAGCACCCAGACACTGAAAGTCGGAATAAAAAGCTGCTAGTTTGAGTGGCAATCTTAAATACAACACAAACATGGAAAACTGAAATATTGCACCTTGTTGATACAATGAGTGTCACTATGGAGAGTCCCTTTCTCGAAATTCAGTCAATTGTTTTATATTTAGAGTTAAAGAATTTTACTTTGCTAAATTACTTAGCCAAGTGTCTGCTTAGAATTTTGCATCCATGCATTTTTAGTCCACTCTTGAAAATTTGCCACAGAATCAACGCTTGATTATAAGTGGTAAAAATCAAAATTTCCAAATTGTCTGAACATTTCAATCACACTGACGAACATTAAAGAAAAAATGCCTCATTCTTAAAATTCTGAGTTCCAATTTTTTCAAGAAGGTGTTTCAAGTTGAAATTAGTCAAAAATGGCGATATTTTGAATTTTGTTGTAAAAATACCGATTTTTTGAGAATTTCAATTCTAAACACCAAACATATTTGAAAATTTGCAGAAATGATCCCAAAGGGTTCCAAAAGAAGATGACAAAATTTCATACTGATTAATCGTGGTTCACAGGAAATAAACGTTAAAGTAATGTCTGTTAATGGGAAAACACTTGGCAATTTGAGAAACAGCCTAGGAATGTTTAAAGTCCCTATCATTCATGCATTAAGGGAGTATGAGCGTCAGATTTCAGAAGTATTCGATATCATCGGTCAAACAAGTGGCAAAACTTTCAGTTTACCGAAGTTAAATGGAATAAAAAAGATAAGACTTACACCCCTCATTGACTGGCAGTCGTACAAAGACAACATTGTATACATTTGTCAGGTTTTCACGTCTGATATATCTACATTGTAGACATTTTACAGCGATGAATCTAACACATTGTGTAGGCTTGGGGTGTTAATTTTGACATCATTACAATAAAAGTTTTGCCACTTCCTTGACCGCAGCAATATCCATTTAGACAGGGTTAATTTTTTGCACATGTATCATATTTTGTTGGTCATAGGTTACTTTAAATGCATAAAATTGACAAAGTATAAAATTTTATAAACTTCCAATTATATTTTCATATTTAAGGCATATAAAAAGCTAATGAAAATTGAAGGAAAAAGAAAGAACTGTTTCCCGCCAAAATTTTGGCGTCTAAAAAATTCTTTCATGGATTTTCAAAATGTTTTGCTCATGTTGTTACATTTGTAGCTAAGTTCTTTAAAACAAGGATTTGTGTACAAATCCTAACAAGGATTTGTGTACAAATCCTTGTTCAAAATAGATGGTCAGAATTTTAATTCTAATTACAAAATTTCTGACACTCGTACTCCCTTAAATGAAAATCGGTCCCAATACTTTGAGATTGGAAAATGTTTTCACGGGGTTTAATCTTTGTAGTGGCCAATCATGCGTAAATTCGCACCAAAACCCCATAAGTAAGTAAGTAAGTAAGTAAGCTTTATTTTAAGTCGGCACATAATATGTACATAATAACAAGGTAACATGAGCTCAGTAGAGCTCTTTAACCGACTGATATTTGTAAAAAAAAACAAGTAACATTTGAACAACATAGACATAGCACATTGGTTAACATAAAGCACACATGCAAGCAAAGCATAGAGTAAAATGCAATCACATCTATAGATATACATAATAAAAAACTACATTTAGGTATCACTCACACATACACACACACATACACACTTAAGATATTATAAAGGATGCACATATATCATTTTAGACTGCAAACTGTCAAATCACATTATCAAAGCACACAAATAAATAAAAGGACAAAACATACATAGATCAGATATGAAACTAATCACAGACACCTAAAAAATAAAAACACAAAAGGTCAAAACATACATATACATACAAAGGGCAGGCAAAAAGCTAAGTAAAAATATAAAGCACACAAAAAGCAAATAAGCAAAAGCAACAAACAGCAGTATGAATAGGTCTAGCTCCCAGGCCGCATACCAATCCTACATGAACTGCAATGACAATTTTCTAAAAAGCACCAAGAAGATGTAAATTTTTTAAAATGACTAAAAGAAGAAAGATTCCTCGCCTCATTAGGCAAGTAATTGCAAAGTGTTGCTGCCTGGTAGCTAAAGCTATTCTTACCATACCTTGTTGTCCTTGGTCTTTGTAATTCGGCTGTGAGCTTATACCTAAAATTATATGAATTTTGTTTAAAAGATAAAATATCATGAAGGAACTCGAGGCTGGATTTATAGAGAATTTTGTATGTTTCTAATGCCATGGTTCTCAGTCTCCCAACTTTTAATGATGGCAAGCCAGATTTTTCTAAAAGTGTTTCGTAAGGAGATGTGCAATCATCAAATATAAATCGTAGTGCCCTCTCCTGTATTTTTTCTATTTTTCTGGTGTTTTTTCTGTGCAGAAGTGCCAAAATGAGAGGGAAGTAACTCAAGTTTGATAGTATGAATGAGTAATAAATTGTCATTTTTGATGTTTTGTTAAGTAGATGTCCTATTCTTCTCAGTACATTCAGTTGTCTTGCTGCTTTTTTACAAATGTCTGAAATGTGGGTGTTAAAATTGAATTGGAAGTCGGTGGTTACTCCAAGTAGTTTTACTTCGGCATCACATTTAATATTTATCCCATTTAGGTTGAATGTAATGTTGTTATTATGTGTTTTAGTGCCAATTGCTATAGCTTGGAATTTTTCCGGATTTGCTTGCATTTTGTTGAATGAGAGCCATGATATTAGATGTTCACTATCTTCTTCTTATGATTGAATAACAATTGCCAAAGAGGGATGTGATTCAGCCGAAAGGGTGTTATCATCAGCATAGTTATATAAGTCACAGTGTTTAACAAATAAGAAAATATCGTTGATAAAGATGTTAAAGAGTACTGGACCTAGTATAGAACCTTGCGGAACGCCTTTATAAATATCTAACATTTGACTAATACTATGACCAACTTTAACACATTGTTTACGATTAGATAAGTAATTTTTCATCATAGATAACGCAGATTCACTAAGACCATAATAACTGAGTTTTAACAGAAGGAGATCATGGGGAAGACAATCAAATGCCTTGCTAAGGTCCATTAATATTGCCGCAAGATATCTGTCATTGTCCTGTGCTCTCTTCCAGTCTTCCGTAATACGTAATAAAGTAGACTGGCAACCAAAGCCAGATCTAAAATCTGCCAAAAAATTATTTATTCTTGTGCATTTCATGCCATGTATTGTGAGTGGCGTATACAATACAAAAGCTTTATTTAACGTCGATAAAACAAACTGACAACATAAGCTCTCAAGAGCTTTTAGAATCGACGGTTACATGCATTACATAATATAATATATGTTACAGACATCACATATAAGACAAAACATCTACTATCAAACCAGTCTTTTCATGCACAATGATACACAAACACAAATAAAACAACAACATTCTGCATAAGACAAACATACAATGAAGCAGCACAATCATGCAATTCATACAACATACACCTCCTGCACATTTTCTAAAGTATGTGAAATTGGTTTCATGCAGCACATAAAACACAGGCAAATAAAAATTAAATGGAAAAGCAGCACTATTCTACATGTAATTAATCAAAGGAAAAAGCACACAAGCAAATAAATAAAATGTGAAAGCAGCACTAATCTACATATAATTAATTTTCAAAAGAAAAAGCAAAGCAGCAATTATGAGTAGCAAGCGGAGCAAGGCATGACTTGCCGTTCCATGAATTTAGTATGTTTTTAAACTGTGTAAATGATGTTTCTTTACGATGATGTTCCGGCAAGTCATTCCATGTTTTTGCGGAGTAATATCTAAATGATTGTAGCCCATACCTTGATGTTCTGACACTTGGTATCTTAGCTGTGTTCTGATATCTGAAATTATATTTATTTTCTTTAATTTCAATTAAATCATGTTAATATGATGGACTTTGCTTATTTATGATTTTAAATGTTTCTAAGGCTATATTTCTAATTCTTCTTACTTTTAGTGATGGCATTTTTGATCGAGTTAAGAAGTTCTTCATACGAGCTGTTATAGTCATCATAAATGAATTTCAAGGCCCTCTCTTGAATTTTTCAATTTTATTAGTATTTATTTCACTACAAAAGTGCCACGTGACAGGACAATAGTTGAAATTAGACAAAATAAATGAATGATATATTGTTAACCGTCCCAATCTATTTAAATATTTCCCTACCCTTTTTAATACTAGTACATTTAATTGCCTAGAAGCTTTTTTTACATATATTAGTTATGTGAGTATTAAATTTCAACTGATAATCAATTGATACACTTAAAAGTTTTACTTCTTCCTCACATTTTATGAGGTTATCATTTAGATTAAAAGTTAAGTTTTTATCGTAAGTTTTACGACCAATGGCAAGGACCTGAAACTTATCAGGATTTGCTTTCATTTGGTTTACTGTAAACCAGTCTATTAAGTTTAGACTATCAGTCTCTAATGTAGTTTTAACTTCATCAAGATTATATCCAGAGTAAGAGAGTGTGTTGTCATCTGCATAGTTATATAAAGAAGAGTCTTGAATAAAATAGAAGATATCATTTAAAAAGATATTAAATAAAACAGGTACCAGTATCGACCCTTGCGGTACCCCTTTATAAATTTGTTCCCACTCACTAAAAGATGAGTCAAGTTTGACACACTGCTTTCTTCCAGAGAGATAATCTTGAAGAAGATTTAGAGCTTCATTAGAGACACCATATGATTCAAGTTTAACTTAGAGCAGGTTGTGGGGGAGGCAATCAAATGCCTTACTTAAGTCCATTAGAATTGCTGCAATAAATTTATTTTCATCAAAATCTCTTTTCCAGTCTTCAACAATTTTCAATAACATTGTTTGACATCCATAACCAGCACGAAAAGCCGAAAGATAGGGGTGAAAAATTTGATTAAAGTATGCTGTTAGCTGGTCATTTATGGCCCTCTCAAAAAATTTGGAAACATAAGGTAAAATACTTACTGGTCTATAGTTTGATTTATCTAATGCGTTATTTTTCTTGTACACAGGCACTACTTGGGCCTCTTTCAGTTTATCTGGGAATTTAGAAGATGTTAAAGTTTTATTAATCAAATTTGTAACAGGCTTAATAATAGCTGGTTTTGCAAGCTTTAGTAGTTTAGGTGATATTCCATCTTTGCCTGTCGCCTTTTTAATATTAGTTTTGTTTATTTGTTTTTCTACAATTCAATTTCTTTAAACTGTAATGGAGTGATATCTTTTGTTATACTTGGAAGTTCGTTTTCAGAAATGTTTACGTTAGAGACTTTATCCTTTGCCACATTAATAAAAAAGTTGTTAAATACTGTGGCTACTTCTTCTTGGTCATTTATTATTTTCTTATTATTTTCCGATATTCTTTATTATTAATATTACCTATAGACAATTTTTTAATTTTGTTTGACTAGATTTCACTGTTGTCTATAATTTTCCCAGTTTTTAGGGACTTATCATTTATTACCGGCAGGGGGCTCCCCATCTCTTGGGGGATCATTTTTTCCAAGAAGATATGAAGAGGGATCATTTTTTATGGGTAAGAGCTGAAGGGGGATCATATTTTTTGCGAGTGGTAGATGAAAAGGGGGTCATTTTTTATATATGTAATAATGTTTCAAAATTTTTTAATTAAGAAAAACAAACGCAGAAAATATTTTCTCGCTGGATACTTCATCTCACTACTCATTGATACATGTTTTCTCAAGACACAAAACTGTTGATAGTAATCATATATTTTTTCTATCGAATACATTCTGATAATTTTAAAACATTTTTATTTGTTGAGCAGTTTAAAACAATTGTAATTAAATCATTTAGAAACTGATGGTAATGGGAATTGCCCATACTCCTCTACTTTGTAAACTTGTCTGTATCTTTTATTTTGGTTTTTAATTAACATATTTCTTTAACTCCATCCTTGGAGACACCAACTTTACACAGTTCCTTTACTTTAAGTCCTGTAATGGTCTGAAACTGTCAAGCCCCTCCTGCGTGATATCTTCTTTCTGTACGCGGTGTAATTTGTTGTAGACATACAACTAGATCAGGGAGGAGTGCAGGGACATGGAAAAGACTATTGATCATACGCAACTATCATCCTCATCGACCAGTGCGCATGCGCCAATCGATAACCAAGTGAAAAAATGCCTATAAAAGTTTTGATTTAGAAAACTTCTATTGAACCCCCATATATTCTGAAAGTTTGAAATCTCAGCTTTTTGGTGGTATCAATATTTTTCATATGGGTTTGTCTTTCACTGTTCCATTTTCGTTTAAAGATATCACATACAAACCCTTTATTGGCAGTTCAATAAGAACTGAAAATGGCTTTAACGACAACTTTATCGACAAATAACAGAGAAGTGAAATAAATAAGAATTTCAACCCCCATCAATTCATATTGTACAGATTTTTCTCTTCATAATGATATAATGCAGTAATTTTTTGGATCAGCGCATCACTGTTCCATTTTAATTCAAAAATAGAGTTTTGACCATCTGAATGCAAAGAACGGCAAAAACTTTAAGTCCGTTATCTATAGATAAAGGGTATCTATAATTATCACATATATGCCATGTAATTACTTTATAAATATTAAGAAAATGCTATTTTTATTAGTATGTATGTTCACGGTATATTTATTCATTCTTTGAATTTCAATAAATTGTATTTTCAATGATAGACCATAGACGATTAAAGTACTTATAATATCAAAAAATATGTAAAAAAAAATGCGAGACAAAATTATTACCATATTTTGCTTTGCTATTGTATATGTTTGAGTTGTGTATTGCACATGTTGCATGGCTGAATGCATATGATGTAAGTCTCTCACCGCTTTCAAATTCACGTAAATTGTTACACATGTAAAATGTGTATATACAAGGACCGGAAGCGTGGACGCGCAGCTTGTGGGCTACGCATCCACGCGGCGTGGACGCGCAGCCACTGCCGAAAAAAAATCTGAAAGGTTTCATTGGCTCTAAATATATATATGTTAATTTGGCGTTCCATACTTTTTATGGTGCAATTTTTATGAAAATCGGACAAATAGTTTCAAAATTCCAAATACTTTTGCACCAGTCGAAATCTCTTAGATAAAGTACCCGGATATCAAACCGGAATGAGCCCAGTTTACCCAGATGCCCCCCCCCCCTCTTCCCGAATGTCTGGCTGGTATAATTTGGAGTCCATCGGATTTCATCGGGATGATAAAACAAGACACACAGCTACAGGACAGAATTTGCAAACTTTCACGTAATTTACGAGAATGTTGACCCAGGCAAAACAAAATTTCCGGCCAGTCGAGCGATCATGATACACAAAATAGACAAATATACCAGGGTATTTAATCTAAGCAAGGTGCTGCCGACACAGACCACAGGCACTTAAGTTGTTTTATAAAAAAAGGCAGGTAATAATTTCCCTCTCTTCTTCCACAAGAGAGGGAGGAATGAAAATTATAGAACATAGAACATATTTTATTTATCAAATTAATGGCCCACAGGGGGCTACATGAGTTTTACATATAAAGAAAAAGAAACATTGATTGGATAGCAATGGACAGCACAAATAATAATATATGACATTATGTATCAAAATGTGTCAAATATTACACTATAAATTATTATTGATAAATTTTCCAACTGCATTAAGTATTTTTTGATTTTCAGATATAAGTAAATAAATAAACTTTTGTTCTTTGTCAAGTTGATTGAAGTTAAGAACTTCGCTTCCTATAAAATCAAATAATATTTTTCTATCATGGTGAAATTTATTACAATTTATTAAAAAATGGACTTCATCTTCTATTTCACCAGAGTTGCATTTGTTACAAAAGCGTTCATTTTTTTCAATTTTAGAATAGCGACCTACTTCAATCATTAATTTATGTGAAGAAATACGTAGTTTACATATTGATCTTCTGTAGTCAAAATTCTTTATTTCAGATAAATAATTTTCAAAACCAAGATGTTGTTTAAGTTTAAAATATGTTCGTAACTTTCCATCTTGAAGATTTAATTTAGATGCATACCACATACTTGTGTATTTATCTTTAATATTTGTTTTAAAATAATTTTTGAATTTATATTTTCCAAAATCTTTACTGTTTTTGTTTATCTTCAAATAGTCTAATATTTTTGTTACCATAGAATACCATGATAATTTGTTGTCATTATGGATTAATTGACTACAATTATATGCATCTTTCAACAGTGGAAATTCTTCAAGATTTTCTAATCGAAACCAATAATTAATTAAAGATTTTAAAATATCAAAATGCAGTGGAAATCTACCTAATTCTGATAAAACTGAAAAATTCATACTTTTTTTGTGTACACCTAGTACCCATTTAGAAAATTTCAGGTGGAGTTTCTCACATTGAAGACTTTTAAAAAATGTGTCTGGATCAAATTGGTTATTCTGTAACCTTTTCAATGAAACATTATAACTTCCCCAAACTTCAGAGTTATACAATAATATTGGCTTAATTGTATGATCAAAAAGATGCATACATGTTTTAACTGAGGGCCCTACACCCAGCAGATCATTTTTTAATTTATAAAATGCTTTTAGTGCTTTATTGTATAATTCATTTTTTGAAACATTAAAACTTCCTGAAGCAGAAAAGAGAGTACCTAAATACTTGTAAGATGATACACAATCAATTATTTTGTCTTGAACTGTAAATTTGAAATCAATTTTCCTTCCAGCCTTGTTGAATGTGACTATTTTGGTTTTCTTAATGTTGATTTTCAAGCACCAATCAGCGCAATATTTTTCAAGTTTGTTTATTCTTTGTTGAAGACCTTCAGCTGATGTAGACATTAAGACAAGGTCATCAGCATACATTAAGCAGTTTAAATATTTAGAATTTAATGAAACAGTATCATTACATTCAACAAGACAATACGGAAAGTCATTAATAAAAATTTTAAACAAAGAGGGGCTTAAGTTGTCCCCTTGTCGTACTCCAAGATTAATATTAATTGAGTCTGTGAGAAGATCTCCTACCTTTATACTTGCTGTGGATTGTCTGTACATATCAACTATAATATTATAAAAAAGAGTACCAACATTCATATTAAGCAATTTGATTTTCATCCCAGAATGTATAACACTATCAAATGCTTTGCGAAAATCCACAAACACACATAAATAATCTACCTTTACTTAAATTACAATATTTATCAATCAGTGTCTTCAAAATAAATACATGGTCAGCAGGACCATTATAATTATATTTATGAAGCAAGTGCCTGTGATGAGGGGGTCTGATCCCGGAATCTCGACTTTATTTTTTCTAAATCCCGAAATCCCGACTTTATTTTTTCTAAATCCCGAACTACAAAGAAACTTCAAGACTGATGAAATCCCAATATTCCCGGTGAATAAATTTCCTGAATTCCCTGGCTTAAATCATAAAAATCCCGAAATCCACTTTAAAAACATCCAATCCCGACATCCCGAAAAAGGTCCTGCCCCCCAATAAATATACATCCTTGCTGTGATGCAGACTCGTTTCACAAAGCAATATAAAAAATAAAGAATCAAAATCAAAAGTCGAATATACTGAGCATAGGAGTCAGAAATTTTATCAATATATCAATACAAGTTCAAATACGAAGCCCCACACAATGAAATTTCACGAATGTAGTGAGTGAATTCGTTTCAATCTCTACGTTCGTGAAACTTCATTGTGTGGGGCTTTGTATTTGAACTGGTATTGATATATAGATAAAATTTCCGACTCCTATGTACTGAGATAAGTAAAAGACTTAATAGGATGATTAAAGTAGCTTTTTAAATGACAGACTATTCTGTCCAAATGTACATGTACTGCATGTATACATTGATAATATTCTGATTCCGATAGGTCATTATTTTTAGTGTTGCATGTGGAGGTTAATTAAGTCGTCACACGGAACTTTTCTGTATAGGACATCCTAGAGGTAATGCCCATCAAAATGAACAAATTTGGAAAGTGTCTTTTAGGCATGGACCATTTGATATTTAACAGGGGGCAGAGTTGGACATTTTTTTCGTCCACTTTGTGGGCCAGTTTATTTTTTCCGCTATATGCTAGGAAATTTTATTGAGCCAGGC
>MJUU01069854.1:75711-94429 GCA_002080025.1 Modiolus philippinarum | reverse complement strand
TCATGACCTAAAGAACATTTTTCCCATTACACTTTTTCAGCTATCTTACGGTTTTCGAGTTTAAGCGATAACAAGGTTTACGGTGTTCGGGGAGCTAACTCTGTTACTAAAAATAGTTTCGGACGGTGCTGTGATTTTTAAGGTCAGACTCCAATACCGAATAATTATGTGAAGTATCGAAATGATTCGATTTGTAGTTTTCTTACAGCGCGCTTGCGGAAGAAAAAGAATAATAATAATAATCATAAGAATAACAAGAAGGTCTTTCCGACTGGAGTCGTGAAAGACCTTAATAATAATAATCAAACAAAATACAATAAGGTCTTTCCACTGTAGTGGGAAAGACCTTAATAATAACTAGATTTGCAATTGCAAACAATAGCTGATGTCGCCCCTGGCAGCCAATTCGATGCTTCCATCTTGTTCGCAGCGTCAAAATCTACCTAGAAATTAATTTTCGTTGAAATCGGACAAAGTTGAAATTTTGACGCATTTTTGGCGGCCATCTTGGAAATGCATAAATTCCTTCGTCTCATTTTATTGAACATCTTTGCAAAATATGAAGAAGTTCTGCAAAGCATTTCCAGAGATATTGAATCCAGGGTTTTTTAACGTAAAATGGCGGCCATCTTGGAAATGGCGGCCATTTTGAAAATTTTTTGACCGTCATGCAAAACTTCACATGGTGTTCCAACTGTGTGCCAAGTATGAAGTGATTCTGTCAAGTCAACTCTGAGAACTTGTGTGGACAAAAATTATTGGAAGTAAAATAATAATAATAACTAGATTTGCAATTGCAAGCAATAGCTGATGTCCCCCCTGGCAGCCAATTCGATGATTCCATCTTGTTCGCAGCGTCCAAATCTACCTATAAATCAATTTTCGTTGAAATCCGACAAAGTTGAAATTTTGACGTAATTTGGAGGCCATCTTGGAAATGGCGGCCATTTTGAAATTTTTTTCACTGTCATGCACAACTTCACATGGTGATCCAACTTTGTGCCAAGTATCAAGTGATTCTGTTCAGCCAACTCTGAGAACTCGCGTGGACAAAATATTTGGGAAGTAAAATAATAATAGAGAAGAAACTATAATAATAATAATAATAATAACTAGATTTGCAATTGCAAGCAATAGCTCCTGTCGCCCCTGGCAGCCAGTTCGATCATTCCATCTTGTTCGCAGCGTAAAAATCTACCTAGAAATACATTTTTGTTGAAATCCGACAAAGTTGAAATTTTGACGCATTTTTGGTGGCCATCTTGGAAATGGCGGCCATTTTGAAAATTTATTTTGCATAAATTCCTTCGTCTCATTTTATTGAACATCTTTGCAAAATATGAAGATATTCTGCAAAGCAGTTCCAGAGATATTGAATCCTTGGTTTTTTAACGTAAAATGGCGGCCATCTTGGAAATGGCGGCCATTTTGAAAATTTTTTCACCGTGTTGCACAACTTCATATGGTGATCCAACTGTGTGCCAAGTATCAAGTGGTTCGGTTCATGCAACTCTGAGAAACGCTCTGGGCAAAATTTATTGGAAGTAAAATAATAATAATAATAATAAGAAGAAGAAACAATAATAACAAAGAAACGGAACAATAACAATATGTCTCCCCGACTACGTCTGGGGCGACATAATAACAAATAAACGGAACAATAACAATATGTCTCCCCGACTTCGTCTGGGGCGACATAATAATGAATAATAGAGAAACAGACAAAGAACAATATGTCGTCCCGACTACGTCTGGGGCGACATAATAATAATAATAAAGAAACGGACAAAAAACAATTTGTCGTCCCGACTACGTCGTGGCCGACATAATAAGAAACGCAGCAAAAACAATAAGTCTCACCAAACTTCGTTTGGGAGACTTAATAATAATAAACGGAGTAAAAACAATAAGTCACCAAACTTCGTTTGGGTGACTTAATAAGAAACCCAACAAAAACAATAAGTCTCACTTCGCTTGGGAGACTTAATAATCATCATTGTCCGTTCTTAGACATCAATTTTGATATAACGAATGGTAAATTAGATACTAAAATTTATGATTAAAGGCACGATTTTTCTTTTCCAATTGTTAATTACCCATTTCTGGATAGCGATGTTCCATTAGCGCCAGCATATGGTGTTTACATATCTCAACTTGTTCGTTTTGCTCGAGTATGTAATAAAGTTTGCTATTTTAATGAACGGAATCTGTTCATAACTGAAAAACTATTACATCAGGGTTTTCGTTATCATAAATTAGTTAAAACGTTTACTAAATTCTATCATCGAAATAAAGACTTAGTTCATAAATACAATGCAACCTGTAAACATCTAATCAAGGCTGGTATTTCACATCCCTTAATTTACGGTAATGTTTTACATAAGAGTAAAATATACTTAAACTCACCTAACAAACTTATAAAACCTTTAAATCGTCTAATTCATAAGGGTTATAAATACGGTATTGTCGTCAAGGCATTACGTATCGCATTCTTTGCTATTAACATTGATTGTTTGATAGGGTCTTTGTATTTTAAATAGACACATTCTAAATTTCTAAAATCTGTATTGCATGGGCACGGGTTATGTATTCCGGTATATTTTACGAAAGGATATGGAGTAAATGAACATGAGACAATAACACATATGTACACTCCAACTGCATATAAATGTTAATGAGCTGTATGGCCACCTCGGAAATCAATTCCTCATCAGCAGCGCTAGAACCCAAATATAGGAAATCCACAATATCAAAAAATGTTTAAAATGCATAAAACCAAACGAAATCCGAATAATCAGCTAAGCTAATATGCCTGAACTCATTATGCTAAACTCCTCACAGGAAGGGATCTTGGTGGAAGCTGTATACTGAGGGTACATAACTTACTTTGTCAGTTGGTAATGGGTCTGGAGCTGGCATGTCAGTTAATTGCTAGTAGTCTCTTGTGATTTCATGTTTATGTACCCTATTATCTGAAGATAAGAACGCATTTCCTCTGTAATTCATTGAGACCTATGTTAAAAATTTTACTATATTCAATTATCAGGAGGAAATGATGTATTATGTGCGCCAAAACCACAAACATTAAGATAAAATAGCATTACCTCAGATAATGCTGTATTATGTCGTTTTTGTGGATTTGGCGTGCCATATTATTCTCTTTATTAATTTTTAAAACAAGTTAGGATCGTATTGCAAGGCAATACAGAAGTCCCCTACCGGTGGAATAATTCTTTGTTATACCAGCAATAATAGTTAAAGAAGAAAAGTTTTCGGAGCCCAAGGCCCATAACTCCGTCCAAAATCAATGGACCGGAACCAAACTCGAACTTGATCTGTAGCTTCATATCTGGAACGGTTTGAAAAAGTCCGGAAAAACTATATTTTACCAAATTTTTTTAAGTCAAAGGGCCATAACTCCGTCCAAAATCAATGGACCAGAACCAAATTCGAACTTGATCTGTAACTTATAGTGGTAGACTCACAAAGCAAATATGAGCTTCATTTCTGGAACGGTTTACAAAAAAAAAATCCGGAAAACCTATATTTTACTAAAATTTTCTAAGTCAAAGGCCATAACTCCATTCAAAATCAATGAACCGGAACCAAACTCGAACTTGATCTGTAACTCATAATGGTAGACTTACATATCAAATATTAGCTTCATATCTGGAACGGTTTAGGTAAAAAGTCCGGAAAACCTAAATTTTACCAAATTTTTCTATGTTAAAGGGCCATAACTCCGTCCAAAATCAATGTACCGGAACCAAACTCTATATATGTTACATACCTGGAACGGTTTTGGAAAAAAGGTCGGAAAACCTTTAATTTACCAAAATTTTCTAGGTTAAAGGGCCATAACTCCGTCCAAAATCAATGAACCGGAACCAAACTCAAACTTGGTCTGTAACTCATGGTGGTAGACTTACATACCAAATATTAGATAAATATCTTTTATAGTATAGGAGAAAAATCCGGAAAACTGAGTTTGACGGACTGACGGACTGACAGACTGACGGACTGACGGACTGACGAAGTGGAAACCTTAAGATCCCTTCGGCGAAGCCGGTAGGGGACTTAAAAGGAATATGTTTGTAAGCGCTTCAAGAAATTTTAGTTCCCTGGCGTATTGCAGCACGTAATTGTAATTCTCAGCCATTGTAGATGTTTCCTTTTATCTCTTTTTTAATACATGTCGCAAATTTCTCTCTCGTTGGATCATATTAACACAGTAGCGTTTGCCACCCGATACTACTAGGGTTATGCATCGGATGGTTTTGCTAATGGATACCTCAGGCAAGTTAAAACATGAGCCTTGATCAGTCGAATACACCTGAAGGATTGTGTCCCCTCTTTAATTTTGAAGTAATGTAAATAAACAAATTTCTTTCTTTTTCAAATTTCTAAAGCAGAGGAATATAAAGCCCTTGTATATATTTAGAATAATCTTCATTGATTGAAATTAGAACGGAAATATTGATACAATGCATACAAGTCTAATTATAAAGTTATGTTTGCAACATCAGACTGTTTATTTGTAATAACTGTTTTCATAAAAAAAACACCTTAATTATTGACAAATTTACAAATATTGAACCTGCAAGAAACTTTGTTTCCAAAACGACAAATAAGGACTAAAAATCTAATGATCACTTGTTAGCATATACATTGTATTACATCTCAAACTAGTAGTAACATGTTTTCTCGATTAAATGTAAAAGCACGTATCGTGAATATTACCATTTGAAACAATCATCCATATAAAGATTTATGTCAAACGAATAATATCTCAACTTTATCAGGACGAAAACAAGTGCATCGTCTTACGAACAAATATAAGTAAAAAGAAATTATTCTGTTTTCCGCTAATGAAGGGGTTTTATAGTAGGATAGGGACAGAAATTCAGCCTTCCATGTAACGCCAGTGTGTCTGCCTTTGAACGAGAAATATAGAATTGGTCCTTAAAACTATATGCGGCGTAGCGTTTCTCCACATTTTGGCTACAACGATTCGCGGTCAGGCTTTACATATCGTCGCATGAATATTACAATGTTGTATCTCCATTTTTTGTAAATTGTGTATTAATATCCCTATATGACTTCATACGCAATTTTCTATCTCCCTATTCTTCTCTGTATTTGGTATTTTGCCCTACTGTAATACTATAAACTGGAACTACTAATATGTTGTATCTCCAATAAGTACTTTCAAAGTTGAATATCAATGATCTAACTCCACAGCCAATAAAACGATAGATTTTTGTGCCATGAAGTTGACAAACAAGAGAGTTATGAAGAATGTCAGAAAGGTATGGAATTAAGTTGATTTATTCTCCTAATTGTCACATTTTTGCTCAACAGTATTCAGTTCTACAATTGGATTTATTCTTTGCGGGAAGGAATACATGTATTTAATTTTTTTAAAAAGACGAATTGAAGTGCATTTCACATGCAATGACTTTCAACAGTCTAGCAATACTTGCTGCCATGCTGCTTTAGGGAGATAGAACATGCTAAGAATGGTATAGCCAACTTGAAATTTGTATTTGAACACGCAGCTTACATTTGACAAATCGACAAGAAGTAACCATAAGTGTATAGTCTTTACGAAAACAAACAACAGTTTTTCTTGAAAAAAGAAATGCATAATAATTATGTATTTCAGTGTACGTGTCTTTGGATTTGAGTGATTTTTAGTGGAACGCAAGTCCATGCAGTTTAACAAGTAAATTCATTATTCGATAAAGATTTCTCAGATGGATTTGTTCGATATCTTTTCACTTGTAATATGTATGAACTATTAATCAAAGCAACAGGCAATAAGAATACATGATAAAAGCGGTTTTCCATTCCTTGATCGTTCCATGTGTATATAGACACATTGTTTCATGTACACTTACTCCATATCCTTTCATTGTTTATTGTATATTGACTCTTAACATAACAGTAATGTTTCTTCTTAAGGGAGTACGAGTCTGAAAAATTTTGTAATTAGAATTGAAATTCTGACCTTTTGTCTTGAAGAGCACATCTGATGGAACAACTTAAGCAAAAAATTTTGAAAATCCATGTAAGAATTTTTGAGATATAAGACGTCAAAATTTTGGCGGGAAACAGATCTCTCTAAAGTTTTCCTTCAATTTACATAAGATGTTTATAGGACTTTAAATATGTGAAATTATAATTGGAAAATGATTAAATTTTATACACAGTCTATTTTATGTATTTTAAAGTGACTTATGACCAAGAAAATGTGATCCATGTGCAAAAAATTTTAGCACTGTTTGAATGGATAAAACCCGAGGATATAGAATGCTTCTGAAATCTGAGGCTCGTACTCCCTTAATTTCTATTTCATTGATACATCTATTTCCGACCTTCCTGATCTGGCTTTTGTCAGAATATTCTATTTTTTTTTTTTTGGATTTAGAGGACCATTTTTTAATAGTAAACAGAGTCTGCAAAAGATTCGAGAACATTATCAGGAACACTCCTGTTTTATGGAAAGATTTTGAGTTTTCTGGTCCTCTGCAAATCAAAGAGACAGATTTGCCATATATTTTGAAATTTGCAAAAAAGTTTAACATTTTCAATTTAGCCTACTCTGGATATAGTGGAAGTCTTGCAGCCTGAGACTATCTTTTGATCATCAATTTAAGCCGTGCAACAAACCTTTTCTGTCTGAATTTATCTGGAAGTATTATAACTTCCACAAGTTTTTTACAGTTCTTACCTAACCTTGAACTCCTTGACTTATCACAATGCCAAAATTTGAATGACTCGGACTTCCATGTGGTTTCCCTTTGCCACAAACTTGATAATTTGTATTTCTCATTTAATGATATATTAAACCATCAACAATCATAGATATTGTCACACATATAGATACACTAGAAGTACTTGATATTTGTGGAATATATCTCAAATTACAGGAAATCAAAAACATCCTCGACCAGTGTTATTGGACCCTTCTGTCTTTTTATTTCAGCCTTGATAGCTCGGTAGATGAGGAACAATTTCATTTGGAAGTACACTAAAATTACATTGATCTGAATTATCACATTTATAAGGAGTTGAGATAAATCTACTATAAACCAAAATGAATACAGAACAGCAGCAATTGAGTGATGTTGATGAAGATTACTACACCATATCTAATCAAAGTGAACTAGATCATTTAATAAAAAATAGTGATGAAATTTGTACAATAATAATTGTTGATCAAATCATTAGTCTTTTGAAAAGTACAGCAGTATTGACATGATTGATACAAGTAATGATAGCATGAGTACTGAGATATTTTACAAAATCATGTGTTTGCTAATATTCAAATTGTTCAACCCAAAATGTCTGTAGTCACAAACGAAAAAGATTGTAACCATGTACCTTTTCACACTGCTGTACCTATTAGTACAGGTCAGAGTGCTAATGAATGTCATTTCATAGGTCACATTACTATTGAAAGTCAGAAAGCGTGCGAATGTATCGCAAGTAAGGGACAGATTGGTAGAAAAGGTCAGAATGTAAGAGAAGGTCAGAATGCTACTGAAGGTGCCGTTGAAGGTCATAGTGTTAGAGAAGAACAGAGTGTAAGTAAAGGTGAGAAATTAATTGAAGGTCAGGGTATTAGTGAAGGTCAGAGTGTAAGTGAAGGACGGAGCGTTAGAGAAGGACTGAGTGTAAATGAAGGTGAGCAAGTAAGTGAGGGTCGGAGTGTTAGTGAAGGTCAGAGTGTAAGTGAAGGAAAGAGTGTTAAAGAAGGACAGAGCGTTAGAGAAGGACTGAGAGTTAGTGAAGGACTGGGTGTTGGAGAAGGACTGAGTGTAAGTGAAGATAAGATTGTTAGTGAAAGTCAGAGTGTTAGTGAAGGACATAGTGTTAGAGAAGGATAGAGCGTTAGAGAAGGACAGAGCATTAGAGAATGACTGAGTGTAAGAGAGAACTGAGTTTTAGTGAAGGTCAGATTTTTAGTGAGGGTGAGAATGTAAGTGAAGGAAAGGGTTCTTCTTATGGAAAGGATATTGGAGAAGGTCTGGGTGTTGTTAAAGGACAGAGTGTTGGAGAAGGTTGAGGTGTTAGTGAAGATGAGAATGTAGGAGAAGATCAGGGTGTTAGAGGAGATCAGGTTGTTAGAGGAGATCAGATTGTAAGTAGGAGTCAGAATGTAAGTGATGGTGAGATTGCTGAAGATCAGAATGTAGAAAGTAGGAGTAGAAAAAGAAAAAGGAACCCTGATGCTTGGAAACAGAATATCAGAAAAAGGAAAAGGCAATCAGGTGTTGAATATTTAAATACAAAGAGTAATTATGTTATAAAGAAAGAAATGAAAAGTAAAAAAGATTGTCAGGGAAATTGCAAGTTTAAATGTTTTATCAAAATATCAAAAAGTGAACAGAAAGTTATTTTTGATACATTTTATTTAAAACTAAGGAGTATCTCCCTCATGCACAGCTCTGTCCTTAGCTGATTTTGGCTTTACATTTAGATCATATTGGTTATTTGTTCTCTATCAGTTTTTAAACATCTTTGAGTTTCTAGTCTTCCAAATGTTTAGATTTTATCTGCACTGATGAGACATAAGTTGTCGAAATGCGCATATGCAGAAAGTAAATTCACAGTAACTTCGGTATTTAGTTATTTGTTACCACTGGGTCGATGCCACTGCTGGTGGACTGTTAGTCCCCGAGGGTATTCACCAGCCCAGTAGTCAGTACTTCGGTGCTGACCCGAAAACCGATTATATTTGGAACCTTACAATATCTAAATTTTTGTAAATTTTTATTTAAAACTAAGGAGTAATTAGCAAGTCAGTCTTTTAAGTACTCTTGGGCAAGGACGTATATCTAAACATACATCCTTGTCTTGGGTAATGCCTAAAATTTCTAAACTGTCATCATCACATGTTTTGTCAAAGGAAAAAATCAAAGATTTTAAAGAGATGTTAAAATACATGCCACTGGCAAGTAGTGATCGGTTCTTTATGTGTGCACCAATATTGATTGAACATTTATTGTTGTGAGGAGTTGCAAAACTGAAAAGTTTGCTATTCCTTTTTTTCATAGTTGTAAAACTGAAAAGTTTTTTTTTTAATTCTTCTTTAGACGCCATAGTTAGGTGAACGTCATGCTATAGTTTTTTAAAATGTAGCTTGATTTTTTGTTGTTGGCTGTATCAAGTTTGCATTGACAAACGATTTGAGTGGTTTTCTCATTACAGAAATAAAGTTTACCTTCTTCATCTGTGCCTGTTTTGCATAAGATACATTGTCATTGGTATGAATCTGACATTTACAAAGGTAACATGGACATATTATGTCATAACTCCTATTCTTAGTATAATATTATCCAAAAAGATGATAAAGTGCTAAATCTCCATCAGTTGTGTTTTGTTTTGTTAATGTACTTGAGAATTGTTTAATACAGCGTACGATTATTTGACGTGTTGCTATACATAACAGGATGATATATGTCCATATCTTATATAACAAACGTAAGAAGGCAAACGAGGGACTCCGAACTTTGATTTGAATATCTGACACTGTTTGAAAATGGGACATACAGTATTATTAGATTCACGCGACGATATTATTACCTGGCTACCCCGCATTTTCCCTATGGACGTGCCTGGCAGCTCCGTATCCAGATCCCTTGTAAAGTGATTGAGGTGCCGGGTATGAAGATTGATATTAATAATTTACAATCACATGCATATAGAAAGAGCTATAAATTTGAAAAGTCATTAATGTAGTACTGGAGTTTTATATTTATTTAAAAAGTCTAGTTTTCATAAAAGTAAGGCACAAAAGTAAGAAGAAATCATTTGAGAACTAGAAAATCGCCTTAATATATATCTTTTTTTTCGATTTGGAAAGAGTACAATGTTGGCAGATATGGGTAACAATGGTTTCAGACGATTCTTTGTAATCAACTATAAGTAAAAACTCTACTAACGTGAAGCTAGCCGTCAATACTATCCGTCAATAGCGGTAGCCGGCAATACTGTATCCGTCAATAATATTCATGAGATGAGGGTGCGTTCGGAAAATGTAAATATTAAAACTCGGATACGTGGACAAAATAGGTAATGAATTAAGAATAACAAGAGAAACAAGAGGCATGGGGGTACGGCAAATTTCCGGAGAAAAGTTTTTAAATTTAAAAAACAAATGATCGTAATTTCCTTTATACTATTAATTCTTGTAAAGGTTTTCCTGACTGTATGGGGTTTTTTGTTAATTCTAGATCGGTGTATCGTGCTCTCGTGCAAACATTTTGATGACACGGTATTCATGGTATTTTGAACTTCATTTCTGTTATCGTCTGCTTGAAAAGGCAATTCAAAGTACATCAATGTGTTTATGACAGCCCATATTAAACTTGTGTTTTCGATTGGAGTATAAGAAGGGCTGTCCCGCGGGCAGTGAATTTATACTGCATGAATGGTAGTGCTTCTCTACATAGTTCGTCTACATCGTGACTTGAATAACCAGCATTGACAAGGACATTCCCCTATATATCACTTGGTAACGTAGACGTCCGGCAGCGCTTTACGCAGGACCCATAAAGACCGATTCAGGTGGCGGGTGTTGAAAATGGTGTTAACGTTGAGCAACGGCGAAAAATCGTTTGTAATATTTGAATGACAATTTAAAAATTGAATTGAAGAAAACAAGGTGCAAAGATTCTTTATTTAATCGAGTTGGTTCGTGTAATCTCACCTGTAAAGATGGACAATTCTAATATGACGTCCTTAATTCGCCTTGTGTCCGTAACCGTGGTAAAATCCGCATATAATCGTGGGTGTTGTCATGACTGGCAACGGTACTTTTTATAACATCATAGACAGTTTAACGACAGTTTTTGCAGCGTCATAGAAGAAAACGTCATTCGTTACGGGGTAAAATGGCTGTTTCTATGAATACATAGACGACTTCATCTCTTATGTACCATGTAAATGTCATTTTAGAATCGAAATAATTTACGAGAACGTGAATATATGTTGATTTTACCATGGGATGGCCGTTTATGCCTATATTTTACCCCTCGCATACGCTCGGGTTAAAATATTTGTCATAAAGGGCCAACCCGTGGTAAAATCGCCATATATTAATGCTCCCGTTAATTATTTCTGAATTAATGTATCCGAAATCACAGACTAACGCTAAAGATACAAATAGATGTGACATTCACATGTAAAAGAAATGTATCATTTTTGTCGCCAGTTCTGAAACATACATGCAACTCGAGACTTAATGATTCTCAAGTCTAAATATTGTATTGGAAAATGCAATTTTACACTTACAAAAAACTCTAAACAATTTAAAGAACATAGTGTAATAAGTTTGTGGTTTAACATTCAGTAACATTTCGTTTTGACATTAATGTGTACATGAAAATTATTGAAGAACTAGATAATGTGTCTATAATACACGAATGCCTCGCACACAAATTTATCACAATATATAACCTAAGTCAATCAGGTATAAAAATAAATTTCCAGACACTAAATTGTGATGGAACATTATTCTGGTATGATGTGTAGTTGCTGAGAAATCTTCTTAAAATGAATTATTTCATAGATAAACCTTACGATTAATGATTTCATACAACATCAGCCACTCAATCAATTGACACAAATTTTAAATCGTTTATGCCCCCGCGACGATAAGTCGGGGGCATATTGTTTTACCCCTGACCGTCCGTCTTCCGTCCGTCCGTCCGAGGGGGGTACATGGTTTGTCCGCGCAACCCATCCTACAGTTTTTATGCTAGAAAGTTTTTAATTTGCATTTGTACATATATTGAAGATGTCCATGTGATAAGGATTTCGATTTAGGTGCATTTTTGTCATAAATATACATTGTTGAACTTATTCATTTTTGGTGATTTTTCATAGAGGGTATATAATTTGTCCGCGCAACTCCTCCTACAGTTTTAATGCTATGAAATTTTTATTTTGCAGAACATTTTTCTCTATATTAAGGATGTGCATGTGTCAAGGAATATGATTTTGGTTAATTTTTGTCAAAAATATACATTGTTGAACTTAGTCATTTTTGGTGGTTTTGTGATAGAGGGTACATAGTTTGTCCGCGCAACTCCTCCTACAGTTTTGATGCTAATAAATTTTTATTTTGCAGATCTTTTGTACCTATATTGAAGATGTGCATGTGGTAAGGATTATGATTTTGGTATTTTTTGGTCAAAATTAAACATTGTTGAACATTTTTTTGGTGATTTAGTAATAGAGGGTACAGAGTTTCTCCGTGCAACTCCTCCTACAGTTTTGATGCTAGGTAGTTTTTATTATGCAGATAAGTTGTACTTATATTAATGATGTGCATGTGGGAAGGATATTGATTTTGATGAATTTTTGGAAAATATACACATGGTTGAACTTAGTCATTTATTGGGCAAATTATTAATAGAGGGCACACAGATTGTCCTCACAACTCCTCCTACAGTTTTGATGCTAGGAAGCTTTTATTTTGCAGTACATTTGTACCTATATATTGAAGATGTGCATGTGGTATGTATTTTGATTTCGGTTCTTTTTCTTTCAAAAATATACATTGTTAAACATTTAATTTTTTGGTGATTAAGTAATAGAGGGTAAATACATGTAGTTTATCTGTGCAACCTAGAGTAACATGTGTTTAGCGAGGGGCATCATACATGTGTATGTGTCTTACAGACACAAATATTACTAAAAAATCCCAATTTGATTCAACCTGGCGCGGGGGCATGTAATCCTCTAGTTTTTGCTTTATCCTTATAACTGTAATTTGCATATAATAATAATTATTATTACTAAACTATAAATAGGCTACGCTAAATAAATATACATGTGATACTCTTAGTACCTTTACAGAACTATAAGTGGTGAATAAAAGAATATGGAGTAAATGCACATGAGACAAAGTCTCTACAAATACATGGTAAAAAACAAGCAAAGGAACAACGTACAAGTACATTATTCTACACGTTGTGAGCGATGTAATTCTGCTGGTAGAGTATTCCTCTCACGATTAATGGCCATTTTCACGGCTCTATCATTCAGTAGCAAGCCCAAAGACCTAAAGAGACGTTACACAGTTACTAAATGTATGTCTATTATTTTTGAAAAATAACCAGTAAATTTACTTACTTTGCATCACAAAAATTACTTTGAATTATTTTGGGTCTGTCAAATGTATACCTCTAGAACTTGCTCTCGGAATAGATCAATGTAATAATAATAATAATAATAAAAACATTTCATTTCAATCAAATATGAATGTCTGAGTTTATTTTCTCAGTGATTCATATTTATAAATTTTGTATTGTTTAGGCTGTGAGCAATCCGTGTGTGTTTACATATGAGGTTTTGCTATGCCAATTTAAGTATACGTTCAAAATTTTAATATCATTTTTTTTCCCGCAAAATGGTTTTCAATGTCATAGCTCAATTTTACAAATAAAAAAGAAACAATGTCTTCCCATTACAATTACCCAAAAATGCGAACCCCTGTTTATTACCGTACAGATCAATTTGATCTTTTTTTCGGCTGGTATATAAATAATAGATTAAAAAACGTGATCCCGTTCATTACCACATTTATCTACAAGTAATAGTTAAAATTTGAAAATTTAAATTGCGAGGTTTGCCGGGCTTTAAAAAATAATTTTCAATATCGAGAATGGATGAAATATGGTAATAGCAATCGGGATAAAAATGTGTTATCTTTTTCTCTAATGATAAATTAGTAATACCGAGAATTGTATTCCAAATGAATTTGGCGGGAAATAAAAAGGGTTTTATTCAACATGTTGATTATGAATAATTAAAGATCCAGTCATAACCTTTTTTAAATTAACTTATCATTAAAGAATCATATTTATCATATACTTGAACTTAATGAAAGCAATTTTGCACCCCAAAATGTAATAAAAAGGTGATTAGGGTTAGTATGTTGTGATTTGATAGTGGAAGCTTGTTGATAAGTGTACTTCAGGAATTCATCACATGCTTTTTCGTCACTTTTCGAAAGCTTTAGTTTGTCTCATTTCATTGTTTCATTAATATTTGAAGAATCAAATAACATTATTTTATGAAATTAGTCTTAATCTGTGTTTTTGCAATTTCTGTATATTTTCAATTTTGTAAATTATTTATGGAAATATCCTTGGTAAAGTACCTCGTTTTGGCAATCCATATTTGAACTTAAGAATTGCCATTGTGAGGAATAAACGTACATTTATGTTATTTTGAACAAATCCCCGTTTTTCATACAAAAACCTGAGCCATATCACAAGGACCAGCCTAGACGAGAAAAAAACATTTGTATAACTATGAAATATAAATCTCTGAACACTCCCAGATTCATATTTGATAGCAAGCACATGTTTTTTTTTCTAGACAGGGAACAAGAACTTTGTGGTCATATTGTTATTTTAGCATTGCCAGTTTTTTCAAACAAATATTAAAATGTGAGTCTTCGAGAAACTTATTTTAAATTTGGTAAGCCTTTTTTTTTAATTATTTTTGAATGATTTTAAATTTGTTTCCTCTCAAGTCTGCTTAATAATATCATGTCCATGTATTCATGCTAAGCAAGGATTATTTACTTGAACCATTGGCGGATCTGTTTGGTCTGGCGATTGGAATCCCCTTTTCTTGAAACATTTTAAATTTTCGTGCAGAATGCAAGGGCGTTGAATAAAAAGAATTGGAAAATGTGGACTGGAACCTAATCGGAACCACCTTTTTTAACGAAAGCCGGATCCGCGCTTGCTTCAACCAATCTTGACTGCCTTATATCATTCATCTCTAGTACCGTACAATATTCATGCGTGAAGTAATTTTGATTCGCTTCTAATTGGGACAGAGAAAAAATAAATTCTATTCATTTAAGTAATGAAATTGACAACTAGAAGTATTGTGGTCCGCTGGGCCACAAATGAATACCCCCGCTTCAAAAGTGTAATACAATTCTTTAGAAAGTTGTCAAGACCAAATTTGAAATTGTCCCCAATCATACAAGCCAAGAAAACAGGAAGTGGTAATGCAGCAGACCTGAAGACGGCTTGCACATTACAACTAATCAAAATCAAGCTTCAACCCTATGCAAGCTGAGAAAACTGTGACGAAAATTTCTACTTACTAGTTAGTTATAGTGAAACATCAAAGAATCGGCAAACAGGAAGTGCAAGCACAACAGATCTGTAAATGGCTTACACATAACAACTCATTATTATAAAGCTCGCGTCCAAATTTGAAATAATTCCCACTTATAGAATCAAATAAACTGTGACGAAAAATTCTCATCCATAAAGGGATATTGTAAAACTTCAACATATCGGCAAACAGGAAGTTGTAATACGGTAGACCTCAAAATAGCTTACACGTTAGAACTCATTATCAAAAGGCTCAAGACATAATTTGAAAACATTCCCACTCATATAATTCAAGAAAACTGCAACGAAAACTTTTCATCAATAGTGTGTAATTATAGTAAAACTTCAACATATCGACAAACATATGTAGCAACACGACAGACCCGAAAATAGCTTACACGTTATCATTAATCATAACCCAGCATCTGAACAAATATGAAATCATTCCAACATATGCAAGCTGAAAAATGTGACCAAAATTTCTTATCCATAGTGTGTTCTAGTAAAACGTTACCATATCGGCAAACAGGAAGTACCAAACACGACATACCCGAAAATAGCTTACAGGTTACAGCTCATCATAATCAAGCTTCAGACCAAATGTGAAATAATTCCAACATATACAAGCTTAGAAAACTGCCTACAAATGTGTGACGGACGGACAGGCAAACGGTCGGACGGACGGACATCGCCAACACCATATATCCGCCGCTTTTTCAAAGTGGGGTACCAGAGACATATAGATACATATCTTTATGTTTCAGATCTAATCAATGCATAGTTTTTCCAATATTTAGATGTCTCCTGTAATCTTTTTTATTATTTTTTTTCAAATAAATAAGTCCTACCAGTCTCAAATGATGGAAAAAAAACTTGATAAGACAAAGAATATAATTTGAAAAAAACAAACAATGAATGCATAAGCAACTTTGAGCAAAAGGACAATCATTATACTGTTGAAACCTGTTTTGATTTATATGATATATTCAAAACGTTTTTCTTTTTTTTTCAAGCTGAATTCTACACAGAAAATGTGCATTGTCATTTTTATGACAAATACTTTTTAATAAGATCTCCATTTAACAGAGCAAATTATGTCTGGTGAAATGGAAATGGTACCAAGAATGGGACAGCACACAGGGACAGCACGTCTTCTGTAAAGTGAAGGTATTGGTGATATCTACCAGTACGTGTGCAATGAGTGTTTAATAATTTACTTTGTTCAGCTAAAAGAAGCTTTCCGAGAAAAAAAAAACTGAAATCTAGGAAAGATTTCTCCATAGATTTTCTTGCTGATCTTTACAGATACGTATTCCGAACGACATACGCCAGGCAAACGATTTCTCACGTTTGATATTCACTGAACACTCAGATTGTGTCAACAGAGATAATGAAGTTGGTACAGAACTGCATTTACCCCCGAAAGAGTCACGCCTGTTATTATTTGGAGGGACAATTTCGTGCCTTCAAATTGACAAATTAAAATCCAGAAGACTGCATCCGAAAAGATCAGGTCAACGCCATTTGGAAGTACATTAACCAAAAAACATGTTAAAGCGGATAGAATGAATACATATGAATTCAAGGACGCAATTAGTTATGATGAAAATTATCCATCATTTGTAAATAGATATTCTGTAAGTGAAAGTGTAGTCGCCTTATCTTTAAGTGTATCTAACCCATTTTTGAAACAACTTGGCGAAGCTGTTTTAAAATTTGGTTCCATATACGTCACTTTACTGAATTTCCTGCAATTCGTCGACTTCGAACGGTTGAATGGTAGACTAAAACTGTTGTGTTAAAAACTATTGCGGATAATGTACTCCATAACACGATACCAGAGTCAACATTTTATGACTAAATACAGAACAGTAACGATCTCTATGGTGGAACTAGTGAAAGTTCGAGAGCAACACCGCCAAATCACAAGACTGCCAAAGGAAAAAGTGGAATTGAAAAAAATGCCTTGTTTAGTCAACTTTCGGACCGAGACGAGCAGACATCTATCATCAGAGAACAAAATCGTGACAAAAAAAACCTTAGAACGAAAGTATGCTGATCGCAATAAAAGATTACAAGAGAATCACTTGAAAGGCAGACATCACAAGGATATAATTAATGTTCCGTCCAGGACCAGTGCAAGGACACTGACAGAATTGACACCCGATGTACAAAAAGCTCTGTGGTTCTTCGAATAATTTGGACTGATACCACAATTTAAGACTTTGAAAAGTATATCTAAGAAAAAATTTTAAGAAGTCTATTAACATAATTATATGGTTGAAACATGGGCATAAAAGTGGTTTATTGGACTGTCGATGTCGGTAATTGTCAAGGTAAAAGATACATACTCTTTAGGGCCTCTTGATATTATTCTTTCTGCGTAATTAGTGTTAGACATTAACCATTTTGTCTATGTAAATCCAACGTATTTTTATATAATAAAAAAGGAAAAATACTTCAGATGTTTTTTCACACATTTCTACATGTACATATACCCTCCTGATACAGCAACATTACCGACACATCAAGTTTTTGCCTGTGTACAATTGAATCATAACGAATTTTTTTTCATTTAAAAAAAAAACATACATTGTGCAATGGCCCAAAATTACTGTAGAACAAAATAATCAAAGCGCAAAAGCACTGAAGTACGGGGACTATGTGTTTCATATGAAATGAATTGCATCAGAATAGTTGACATAACAACCAGTAGTTGTGAGTAATCATCTATGTCTTACATTGACTTTTGCAAACATTGGTTGATTAAAATGTTACAGCAAATACAGTTTCAAGACAAATTCAAAATTGTGTACAGTTAAATATCTAACGTTTTACCTTCGTTGTAAGGAGCTTTGTCATGTTTGTTGGCTGGTGGTTGTTCATTATTATCCATCATAAATTTTATGCATGGTATTTTAGTTCGTGGATCCAGGGGTTCCAGGGGAGTTCCAACCCCAGGGTTCTGGGGTTGGAACTCCCCTTTTCTGGAATTTTTTTTAAATGCAGAATTAAGGTAAAAACGTTTGGCCAGAACATTCCTCCGATTTTCAATTTGGATTGGGCTATTGGACGTCATTCCGCTATAGCGTACAATACAAAAAACGTCTCCAGTTAAAAAATCAACTTACAACATTTATTTCCTTTCCTTTGGATTTTCGAATAGGAACTCGTGCCTTTATTCAATTTATAACAATTTTTGCCAGTCGATTGCTTTCACTTTTAATATGTACTTGATGCAAATGATTGACCGTAATAGATAATGATGACCTGCTTTCTACAATATCTAATTACCAATCAGATAAAAAACTCAATAACACCTTTTTGAACAATTAAACTTACAAGTATTCCATTACAAAAACGTGGGGGGTCACTTCCTATATAAAGGTATATACAGATGTGCCGCTGGATTAATTGGCCTGTTTTTGCAGTTGTTAACTATATGAATGGGTAGTAATGTTTGAAATCATGTATATCAATGGGTCGTAAATTAAACACAAATGGCCAGAATCTCCACTGGGTGTTGTAATTCATCAAGTATTTATCATTCCACTTTAAAGTGA
>MJUU01069854.1:53344-75701 GCA_002080025.1 Modiolus philippinarum | reverse complement strand
CCCTCCGTGATAACAAACCGAATCACTCGCTATGCCATTCTACAGAAGGTTATAAATACATCAGGTAATATTAGTGTTATTTTAGAACATATAATCTATTTTAACAGAGACATCTAGATTCATGTATCTATATGTCTCTGATTTTTAATAACAATGTCACACGAAATCATCTTGAAAAATCAACACCACAGACGTTTGAAAATATTCAAAACAAAATCAATGGATGTCAACAGAGAAAATAAATAAATTAAAAAGCTATGTTTTTTTTCAATTTTTAATTTGTTAATTTGTCCAAGTAATTAGCTTTCTGAGTTTCTCTGCACCATTCAGATAAATTTGTGAATGAAATTGTAGGAGTCTCGGAATATTTGTGAATGAAAACGGAAGTTCGTCCTCTAAACAAAAAATTTCTTGCACCGAGCCCCTTTTCAGCAGTTGCAAAAGCCAACATATTATTTGCCGCCGTTTTGTTAATACATTATGTTGATGTAGGTGGTAATAACTAAGCTGGCTAAAACATATTATTTCCTCTAGCGCATCTATTTGGAACATCTGTTTTGATTTAGGAATACATGCAAGATTATTTTGCCCAGCAGCGATGAAGTATCGTCATGAGACGATAGCAATGTACGGGGAAGTCCCCGTACAAAAATGGTATAATAGGTCATAATTAAAAAAAATATACAATTTAAATTGATTGATTGATTGAATATTGTTTAACGTCTACTCAGCCATATTTCAGCTATATCAAGACGAGAACAAGTTTGTTAATAAATAATCCTTTTGGGGTATAGAAAGGGTCATGGGACGAGAAATTCTGACTGCCACTGGAAAAGTAGGGTGAAATCGAAAAGGGCGGAGAATTTAGCCTTGTAGCCGATCACCTACGGACCACTCAAAAAAAGCTTGCTACAAGGGTTCTTTAACGTGCAGGAAGCGTGGCAATTTCCAACACGTGGACCCGAGTTTACATCCCATCCGAAAGATGGGTTGTGTATTTATTAATCTCGCACAACCACGGAATGGGTCCTATTTCTATATCCCGGGACTCTCGGGGTCAGCCCCCGTTAGGAGGGGTCACACCCCACAAGCCGGAGATACTAGGTCCTATTTCTATATCCCGGGGCTCCCTCGGGGTCCTCTGTTAGGAAGACTCATACCCCAAGCTCAGAGGATGCTGCGGGCCTATTCATAAGCCGGGACCGCGCACGGCGGTACAATTTCAAAGACGTCGTCTAAAAATGACAAAAGGGGAAAACTTGTTCTTTCTCCCTTTCGGCATTTGTTGATGTATTTTAATTTGTATATGTCTGTGCATTCTACTTTTTAATTGTGGCCTACTATTCAATTATTATTTTTTTTCATTTCTATTGTTCAAATATAACAGTGAACTGTAACAACATATACATTCAAACTATGGGACACAGGAAAAAGATGAGTAGACTTTAATTTACCTGTCAGCTTTTTCAACAATTGATTGCAAATTGCTGTACATGGGAGTGACTGAGCGCCCAAGACGTCTGACAGAATGCCACTTCATTTACCAAAATCCAGGTAAAAAAATTGAGTGCATATTGATTTTGACACGCACTTTTTCAAGACACGCGAGACGGACTTAAGTCAAAATATCATATATTCCATAATGTATACATAAAAGGGTTTTACAATATATTTACGGATCATCTCTTTAACGTTTTATTGCTTTCATTCTTTCCGGAATTCTTTTCCGCGCATTTGCGCAGGCAAACTATCCAGATAAATATTTAATACCAAACATACTCGTAAAAATTTACGGTCGCGGCACATTCTATCAACTATCCAGTATAAAGCAGAATAAGTTTTGAGAGACGAATTGAACCTTCTAGATAAACAAAACTAAAGAAATAACATTTGCATGCTAATAACTAAATACAGAGGTTACTGTAAATTTAGACTCAAAAATTGAATTTCAGAGGTCTGTTTTTTAATGACTCCATCAGTAGTCTATTTGTATTTATTATTTATAGCAATTGTTTTAAGATTTTGATACAAAGAATTTGTGTTGTTAAATCCAGTTGGGATGTAGTTGTTGTATATTATAATATTCTATCTTATTGTTGTGATTAATTTGGTGCTGGTATATGAATACATCGGCAAACGAATACCGAAGGAAGAAAAGGAAAGGATAAATTCTAAATTCATATATCCAACATGACGGCAATTCACAGCAACACGGATTGAGACAGTATGACAAAGACAATACAAATAAACAAAAATTAACAAGAACGTCACAAAACTAAAGCACTAGCAGTGTGAACCCCTATAAAAACTGAGGTATCATTAGGTGCTCCGGAAGGGTAAGCATGATCTGCTCCACGCGTGGCACCCGTCAAACTGCCAGTGAAAAGTCCGGTTTTTATCACAGTCGGTGTTAGTCAGTCCGGTAAAAATCTCTGGATCTACCCAAAAATATCTGTTCTCATTTGTGAAACAGAAACATTGTAATGGTCTGTCAAATCGCGGTGACGACCGTAAAACTTCTGTAGTGACAATTGCAACAGTGACTGAACATACCCTTGATGTATAAGTTTTTGAGACAGTAATTTCGCTCTGTTGACAAAATTGCCGTACAAACTACAGGCACGGCAATAGGGAATGAGTTGTGAAATGTACACGCCATATGCCGGAGAAGTGGGAATATTACTGCTCAAAAATGGGAATTTCACTATTGGAAAGTCGAAATCATCAAAATATTGTGCTGGGTGCAATGTAGGTTTATTGTTAAGCAATAATAAATAATTTCTCACCCGAATTGGGACAAAACTATGTTTAAAGTAGTTGCCACTGTTGATTTCTGACATTTGGTCAGATATGTGGACTTCTTTCTCCTTCTGTTTCGGGGACTTAATAAACAACATACAGAGCCATATATTTGGTATTAGTATAATATTCATTTCAAATGCCTTAAGAAAGATAATAAATATTAAAAACTGTAAAATATTTACAGAATAAAAAAAAATCATCGATCATCTTTTTTGTGTGTGTTGCCTATTTTAAAGAACGAGACCTTGTCTTGACGCACCTTAACACAATCTTATCAGGTATGAACATAAAAATCTTAAAAGATCTTGACAGGCAGAACACTACTGAGTCTTGTCTGAACACTTTGATCTTGTTCGATTTGAAAAAAAAAACTTAACATGTCTTAATTGTCCTTGAAAGCAATTGTCTTCAAAAACAACTAAATGTCTTAACTTGTCTTGACAAAATTGTGTTAAGCCTGTCAAAACAAGATAATTATATGTCTACTAGTGTAAATAGATGCAGTAACTTGCAACTGATATGATTCCGTACTTTCGAATACGGGGGACTGGAAGCATATCAATCGGAACATGTCTATCAGATAACTTCATAGTTCCTTTACGTTCTCGTTTTTACAGACGACATGTGTTGGTTCAACTGTCATTAGGTAGAGAAATAAAATGCATCATTGTTGTGGTACAATGGTTGCTTTTCCCTTCTCTGCCTGCTACAGAATTGATGATAAAATCAATATAAAAATCTGCTGTTGCAAAGCATCAATTAACAATAAAATGCACAGCCGCATGCTCTCCGGTAGTCTACCTAAACGTTAGTTAAACAACTTGGTTGAAAAAAGCAATGACGCTTCAATTAAATGAAATTTCTTTAAAAAACCAAACTGTAGAATAGTGAATTCCAGTATTTTAAACACAATTTCGCCATTTCGCATGTACTCACTATATTGCATTGTGTGTATTTCATCAAAACCAAGCTTCCTGAAAATATTTTGTGAATAAAGTGAAGTTGCTGCAACTTTTATACAGCAAGGATTTAATCCTGATCTTTTAAAGAACTCGAGTGACTTCACTACCAATCTTGATGCGATACCTTTACCTCGGTATTCCCTGTGAGTTCCCAAAATGGCAAACATCAAGGCCTGTTCTGTTTGAAAATATTCAAACACATCCATTTCCTTATACTTGCTTTCAAGAAAAATCATTATTTCAGCATAGTTTTTGTTCGAAATTTGTGACCAGTCTTTTTTATCTTGCTTTCTAGTTGTTTTAACAACATTACAAGCTAGGATGTCACCCGATATATCAGAAACCAACAGAAGAGATATATTTTCTGAGAAACGCTCTTCGAGAAGAGAACATAATTCATCATCCACCTGTAATCCAATTGATTTACTTAGAGTTTCGTCTGGATAAAAATGCTCTACAAGGAATTTGATAAGGTCCTTGGTCCGTCTTTTGGAGGAAAGCTCGATATGTGCGTTGATATCACAGAACTCAAAATCGTCATTTATTTGATCGATAACCTACAAAATAAAAAAAATGTAGTTTCAATTTCTCATATATATGAATTTGAATTTGTTTTTTTTTAACAGCAGACTAGGCTCCTTGAGCTAGCCGGTAGTTAAGCGTCGAGCATTCCTTGACCAACTTACTAAAAACAATAAATACCCAAGATATTTAATCAACGGTAAATTTCGTTATGTTGTACACATGTTTCAAGGGGTAACCTTTCATCAGCAGCATTAGAATCAAACACTATGAAAAGCCACAATCCAAAAGTTGTCAAAAAAGAAGTACTCATTACCAAAAATACTGAAAATTCTAAATTAGGTTTTGTATTTTTCTTTTCTTCTCAAGATTGTGGTCTTACTTAGTCATGGGGTATAATGTCGAGTTTTAGTTTTGGATGGATGTGAAAAAATAAGTCGAAAGTGGTTGGCGTTGAGATCGTTTGACTTTAAAAATCAAATTATTTCATTTATTAATGCTTTAGAGTTCTAAAATTACTGTCCATTCTTTGGTCGTGTGTCACGCGGAAATATAAAATAAACTTAACATTTAAATTGATGGTGAATTCGTCTACAAATCGTGCCAAACATCGTCCGTGCATGAAATTTAAAACCGAACACACTGAAATAAAGGCTTTGGAAACTAACAAGTAAGTAAATATTGATTCTTTTATATGTATTTGAAACATTTGACTTTTAATTCATGAAATATAAAGTAAAAATATTCTGATATTGAAGAAAATAAGAAATAAATCAATACTGGGTGGATGCCAATAGTGTAGATAAATATGGCTGGATGCAACACATTTTCGTTATATGGCCATTATGAAAATCCTAATATATCATATCAACGACTAAAATAGATTTTTACTTATTAGTTTTATACCCTTTAGCACTTAACATTAATGAAAAATATAAACTTTGCCCATTTTTGTTAAGACCAGACAAAAGAACGTTGGATGATAATCTTGATTTTCAAACTAGATATCAAACAAATTAAAACATTTATAAGGTTATAAATAAAAAAAATAACCCGCTTTTCGAACAGAAAATAGCAATACTAATCCGGAAGCATTGGTGCAACATTAATAGTTTCTGCAATTCTGAAGTTGTTCTCTAAATATCAAGTGGCTGTACATTGCTTTGTAGTTCATGAGAAGAAAGAAACGTTATAACAAGGTACCTCTACCCTCTATACTAATTTACCACATAATTTTATAAAGGAAAAATTCAGACGTTTTATTCAATGGGCATTCAAAAAAACCGATTGTGAATATATTTGTTCTAATTCCTTTCAAACACATTTAAGTTATACAAAACAAAAGAACTCAATTAATTGGATTTGTTTTGATATCATTTCAGCACTTGAATTTTTACTTGACAATATATTCATTCGTTTCGCTAACTCTATTTATCGCCAGGTCATAGGAATTCTTATGGGTATCAATTGTGCATCACTTATAGCGGACCTCGTTTTGTACTGCTACGAATCTCACTTTACGACCAACATCAGCAAAGACCCATCCAAACAGCATTTAATTGAAAAGTTAAACAACACTCTCCGATATTTGGGTGATATTTTAACTTTAAATAATGACGACTTCAATACGTATTATAAGGACATCTACCCTAAAGAACTTACTTTGAATAAAGCCAATTCTAATAATCATCATTGTCCATTCTTAGACATCAATTTTGACATAACGAATGGTAAATTAGATACTAAAATTTATGATAAAAGGGACGATTTTTCTTTTCCCATAATTAATTATCCATTTCTGGATGGCGATGTTCCATTAGCGCCATCATATGGTGTTTACATATCTCAACTTGTTCGATTTGCCCGAGTATGTTATAAAGTTTGCGACTTTAATGAACGGAATCTTCATAAAAGAAAAACTATTACATCAAGGTTTTCGTTATCATCAACTAGATAAAACCTTTACTAAATTTTATCATCGATATAAATACAATGCAACCTGTAAACATCTAATCAAGGCTGGTATTTCACACCCCTTATTTTACGGTAATGTTTTCCATAAGAGTGAAAAATACCTAAACTCGCCTAACAAACTTATAAAACATTTAAATCGTCTAATTCATAAGCGTTATAATTACGGTATTGTCGCCAAGTTATTACGTATGGCCTTCTTTGGTATTAACATTGATTTTTTGATAGGGTCTTTGCATTTTAACTAAACACATTCTAAATTTGTAAAATCAGTATTGCATGGACACGGGTTATGTATTCCGGTATATACATGAAATCATTATGCTAAACTCCTCTCAGGAAGGGATCTTCATATGGAAGCTGTATACTGAGGGTACATAACTTAATTTGTCAGTTGGTAATGGGTCTGGAGCTGGCATGTTAGTTAACTGCTAGAAGTCTCTTGTGATTGCATGTTTATGTCCGTATATTTAGTTCTTTCAGTTTCATTTTTCACAATTGACTTGGTCCTGTTGCCAACTGAATTTTACTGTTGTTACGATTGTTTTTTTTTATTTACCACATTGGCTATAGGGGGGAGGTTTGGGCCCAATAAAACTAGTTTAACCCCGCCGCAGTCCTTAGTCAGGAAATTTATTATGCCTTTGTGTATCTTGTCTGTTTTCTAGTTAGTTCACTTTATGTCTATGGGAGTCTAGGATGATGTTTATTTCGCTGAACTTGATTATTCTTTATTTAGGGACCAACTGCGCCCTGCCGTTGGGTGTGGGGTTTCCTCACCGTTCATTGAAGATCTTATGGTGGCTTTGAGTTGTTATTACTCCCCGTTGTGTTGTGGTCTCTTTGACTCATTCCCCGTTTTCCTTCTTTTTCCTATCTATGAGCATCTTAATTTATTACTAGAAATTCTCCGCTTTCAACTTCAGTTTCTAGTTACATACATGTACAGATTCCAAATGCATCTGACAATACAGAATGGTTATTAAAATGTTCCGTAATGTTTTATTTAATATTGTAGAGAAATCTTTATAGAAAACAAATTATTTAATGCTTAAGCTTTAAAATGTTGACTGATTCTACAAGCAAATGTTGTCATGGCGTGTATGTTGGTGCATCCAGCAGTCTAGAATGACTATGTAAAGCTTGTGATAAGACTGCAAGTTTGTATAAAGTACCATTAGATAGATTAGCTTGATACAAGTTACCCTAAAAATACAAAACAATGAAAACCGTCTACCATGGTAAGCCAAAAGTAATTAAAAAAATTGAAAACCCATACCACATTATGGCAGTCTATACAAAATTGGAAGTTTGTATCAAGTTTGTTGCGTGCGGATGGAATAATGAAAAATTAACTAAGTTGGTAAAAATACGGAATGATTACCCAAAGCTACAGACAGAATTTCAAGTTTCAAATTGCAGAAAAAAGCTTGGTAAAAGTTGTGACGGAAACATGGAATGACGGGAAATGATGAAGTCAGTAAACAGATAGCTTTGAAAATATATCCCATAATATGGCATGACTATACAAGCTTATGACAAAATTTTAAGTTTGTATTAATTACCTTTACACAGAAAAGCTTGACAAAAGTAATGACGGACGAAATGACGGATTCTAAAGCAACATTAATGCAACAGACGATTTGGCTGGTCCAAAGTGACCGTCAGTTACGCTACGTGACTGTCTCGGGCATAGTAGGACATCCACTTCGCCGCCATTTGGTGGCCATTTTGAAACAATGAAGGTTGAATCTTCTGGATTTCATTTATAAAACTAAATAAAACATGATATTGAATTTCAAAAATCTATTAATTCAAATTACTTACAATTTGAAGCGTACAACTTGAAGCGTACAACAAACATTGGTGAAAATACAGTTCTAAAGACAAGACTTTTTATCGTTGTAAAGACAAATGATGTCAGTTCACGGAATTTTTATTTTGTGCCTTTTTCAAACAAATAAACGACATAAATTTCTGTAGTTACATTAGAATATCGCAATAACAATACATTATTTGAATATCCGAGGGCATGAGTCTTGATTGGACAGTCAAAAATATACGTTTACAGGCTCTGCTTATACACGTCGCCTGTAAACTGCATTTTTGACCGTCAAATTTACGATTGACGCCCTCGGGTATTCAAATAATGTACTGTTTTTGCTAAAATGACGTTCACTGGTAAAATAGTAACCCCTTCGGAAGAGGGTATAAAAATCAGCAATGACATGGAATATGTGCCTTTTTCTGAAGCAGGGTATAACGAAATTGTACATGCATGCACAATATAATTATGCTGAATTAAATCGACACGTAAACAATTAAATGATATAGACTAAATACACACGAGTCAAAGTCTAAAAATGATAAAACCAAGCAATTGAATAACGCTTTTGTTGTTGTTCTTTTTATCCTTGAAGTCACCATTATGACTCCAACAATAAATTCTTAGTACAACAATTTATACATAATTTTCTCATTAGGTTTAAGTAGAACTTAAAATCCAACCACAATTGTCGTGTCCCACTTGTATCCAGCCATGAAAGGTTTTAGTCTAAGGTGTTATGTGTTTATACATCGAGTTGTATGAATAAAGGTTATAAAAGTTGAAAACCGGATAAATTGTTTCAAAATCTAGCTATGGCGTAAAATCAAATGGCTTAAGATACATAATTCTTAGTAATGTAAACAATATAACGTAAAAAGAAAACAACAGTAGCTGTATTTGACACGATTTGTAACAAAAAACCAGAAAGCTTTTTTAAAAATCAATGCGGCACCAGAAAGCCTTTGACAATATCTAAAGAATGGGCATATCCATTAAGGCGAAAAGTTCTTTGTATGAGAGACAAAAAGATATTAACCTACCTTGGCGTGTAATGTTGTTGTGTTTATCCTCGCATCCCACCGGAGATCGCATTATTTTATTGCATCCATCCAAAAATGAAACTAGACTTTATACCCCGTGTTAGTAGTCTACAAGTATTTGGTTCATTATTAAGTTTATTATACTATAGGGAAATTAGATAGGCAAAGAGGAGGTTTGTGTACCCATCAACAGGGTTAACCAAACCGCTAGCTGTTGCTAGTTATTTTACGAAAGAATATGGAAAAAATGAACATGAGACCATAACACATATGTTAACTGCAACTGCAATAATTTTAATGAGCTGTATGCCCATTTCGGAAAGGAGGGGTTGCGATAAGGCCGTTTTTCAGCCAATAAAATATCAGATAAATTAATTATTATTAAAAGTGTCATATATATAGGGCAAACTGGTTGTCATATGAAATCAATATCACGCTACTTGATCACGTGATAGCCATTTTCAATATGGTGGTCAAAATAAAACAATTCAACATCTCGAAACTACTAACGCGTTCAACATTAATTTAAATGTAAATTTCTACTAGTGTTTGATCTTATTGTTAACAGACAATTAAATATTTATATTTATCTTAAGAGAGAACAACAATTGATATAATTCCTTTTTAAAATTATGATATCTGGACCTATGTTTGTATGGTTACAAATCAAAGAAGTTATATGTTTAAAAGTGAAATACATTTTTTTAAAAGTTACTAACTCCATGAGTAGGCATCAAGAAAAATTTCCTTCATTAAATAAAAATACTTTAAGTGTGTGGACNACCCTCGGGGTCAGCCTCCGTTTAGGAGGGGTCACACCCCGCAAGCCGGAGATACTGGGTCCTATTTCTATATCCCGGGGTTCCCTCGGGGTCCTCTGTTAGGATGGCTCATACTCCAAGCTCAGAGGATGCTGCGGGCCTATTCTTCAGCCGGGACCGCGCACGGCGGACAAATCAAAGAAGTTATATGTTTAAAAAGTGAAATACATTTTTTAAAAAGTTACTAACTCCATGAGTAGGCATCAAGAAAAATTTCCTTCATTAAATAAAAATACTTTAAGTGTGTGGACACAGTTCAAGTGAAGACAAAACACAAGTACGGACACAATCACAATTATCAAGAAGTGAACAGAATGTAATACCCACGTGTGTGAAAATATATCCCGCAATAAAAATGACTATAAAGTTCGAGACAAAATTTCAAGTCTGTATTATTAACCATTGCAGAGGATTCATTTATGAAAAATTAAGGGTCACCAACATTGATATATGACCCTCTGACTTGAACAATCAATCCGCCAAATACAAAAGTCCATCTCAAAAGACAAAAAAAAATATAATCTGTACAAGACTTTTCCATTAGGAAAGCAAAAATCTGTCTTGAGAACAACATTGTCATGAAATGATCTACCTACCTGAAAAATCCTATTAGAAAACCAATACTCTGACCTTGAAGACAAAGGTCAAGGTTATAGGTCACAAATCATGGTTCTTGACATATTGTCTTGAAGTGATATATCTTCATGCAACTTATCAAAAGTCTATCTAAAAAGACAAAAATATGTAGCCCGTACATTTCTTGTCATTGGAAAAGCAATATTCTGACCTTGTAAAAGGGTCAAGGTCAAAGGTCACCAGTCATGGTTCATTACCATTGTCTTTACGTGATCTTTCTACATGCAAAATATCAAAAGCCTGACACATTGTCTTGAAGTGATCTTTCTACATGCAAAATATCAAAAGCCCATCTCAAAAGACAGATGATATAGCCCTGACACGAGTTTGTTACGGACGAGGTGACGGACGCACGGCTGGATCGACGAACGGACAGTGGGATTACTATAGGGCGTCCATCACTTTGTGGCGAACGCTCTTACTACTTTTATGTTTGAACAAGCAATTCAAAAATGGTAAAAATATCACTAATCCGCAAATACCACAGAATTATCTGAGTAAAACTAAGCAAGCTCAAAGTATGAAAAAATGCGCAAAATATAATTAAAACACATCTAAAATATTAAAACTTGAAGGCATTTCATATTTTTCTTCAGAGAAAGACAATATAAAGTGCTAACACACTGTTTAACGGATCCTGTCTTCTTTATATAAGATAAGCATTATCGCCCTTTAACTCCATTACAATTAGTTTTTATCAAATAAAACCCAGTCCACCCTGTAAACAAATATTACTTTATATTTATTTTAATACTAAATTTATGCAGCTTCTACCATTAAAAACTTGTTTTGGTTCAGAGATTGGATCAATATGATATTTCAAATTTTATAGGACCCCCTAAGACACATTTCCCATAAACATAATGCTACATAATGTAAAGGGTACCCCACATCGAAGACCACGCACCCATTTATTATGATAGTTTCGCCTACAAAATTTCATCGATTTGTTTCTACATCCAATAAGCTTTAAAAAACTGTATGAAATGTAATATTTTTCAAAATTTTATATTCTGAATAAATCATGAGCCAAATTAGGATTTTATAGTAACCCGTCCTTTATTCCTCATCAGCAGCACTAGAACCAAAACAAAGGAAATCCATAATTTCAAAAAAATTTAAATGCATAAAACCAAACGAAATCCTAATAATCAGTAACATTAAAACATAGTTAAGGACAAAACTACAATGTTGAACAAAGTGAACACATGAGATATTATCTCATGTACAAGTACACCATATCTAAAGAAAATAAAGAGCAAACATCTTTACCAAGGGGAATTGTTTTACCAACTCCACATTGCAATAAAAGACAAACTCTTGTATTAAATATTTTACGAAAGAATATAGTGTAAATGAGCATGAGACCATACAAATATGTTAACTCCAACTGCAATAATATGGCCATTTTGAAATTTATTCCTTATCAGGAGCACTAGAACCAAAACAAAGGAAATCCATAATTTCAAAAAATGTTAAAATGCATAAAACTAAACGAAATCCTTCGGTTTTCGAATTTACATAAATTTAGATAAAAGAAATGAGTTAATCCTTCGGTTTTCGAATTCACATAAATTTAGATAAAAATAATTGAACAAAGCGTACACATGAGATATTATCTCATGTACAAGTACACCATATCTAAGAAAAATAAAGAGCATACATCTCTACAACGGGGAATTGTTTTACCAACTCCACACTGCAATAAAAGTCAAACTCCTGTATTAAATATTTTACGAAATGCTATTGAGTTAATGAACATGAGACCATAACACATATGTTAACCTCAACTGAAACAAATTTAGATGAGCTCTATGGCCATTTCGGAAATTTATTCCTCAGCAGCAGCATTAGAAAAAAAAACAAAAATCATGTCCGGCTATTCCGATTTCCTATCGTTGTCTACGTTTGTATTTTTGGTGCAGTTCTCTGGTAGATTGTTGCATGTGATTGTAATTTTTGGCCATTGTTAGTGTTTCCTGTTATCTTCTCCGCATTATTATAGTGGACATACATTAAATTTGAATTACTATTGCATAAGCAGTACATCAGACACCGCCAGTCCAAATAAGATATTCCATTCCATTCAGTCATATTGGTTTCACTTTTCAAACAGGTAGTCACATTGCAAATGACATAACAAAATACCGAAGTTACTGTGAATTTAGGTTCTGTATATGCGCTTTTCAACAACTTATATCTCATCTCTCATCAGTGCAGATAAAAATCAGAACATTTGGAAATCAATCAATCGAAAATCATGTTAAAACTGGTAAAGAACAAATAACTAAAAGGATCTAAATAGAAAAAAAACCCACTAAAATTGAGCTAAGAACAGAGCTTGGCATGAGGGAGATACTCCTTAGTTTTTAACGAAATTTCGCAAAATTTAGATATTAAAAGTTTCAATAAAATCGGTTTTCGGGTCAGCAATGAAGTACTGACTAGTGGGTTGGTGAATATCCTCGGGACTAATAACCCACCAGCAGAGGCATCAGCCTCTGAAAGTAATACATTACGTTGTCAACAATTACTTTTCGACTTTACGATATAAAAGTGATAAACTAGACATCGGAGAGATGGCAGCCATCTCTGTGGGCCCCGCTGTAATATAAGTGCAAATTTAAGTGTGTGTGGACACAATACAGGTGTGGACACAGTACAAGTGTGGACACTACACAAGTTTGGACACCATATCATCAAGATATCAACAGAATGTAAGCAATAATCTGACCTCTTTAACAAAGGTCAAGGTCAAAGGTCACCTATTATGTTTCATGACAAATCGCCTTGAAGTAATCTATTTACATGCAAAATATCAAGAGCCTATCTCAAAAGACAAAAAAATATAGCCCATACACAACTTTGTACGAAAGCAAAAATCTGCCCTTGACGACAAAGGTCAAGGTCAAAGGTCACCAATCATTGTTCATGACACATCGTCTGGAAATGATCTATCTACATGCAAAATATCAAAAGCCCATCTCAAAAGACAAAAAGTTATAGCCCGGACACGACCAGTCATATAAAAGGCAAAAATCTGACCTTGACGACAAAGGTCAAGGTCAAAGGTCACCAATTTTTGTTCATGACACATTGTCTTGAAGTGATCCATCTATATGCAAAATATCAAAAGCCTATCTCAAAAGACAAAAAAGTTATAGCCCGTACACGACTTGTCATTATAAAAGCAAAAATCTGACCTTGACGACAAAGTTCAAGGTCAAAGGTCACCAATCATTGTTAATGACAGATCGTCTTGAAGTGATCAATCTACGTGCAAAATATCAAAAGCCTATCTCAAAAGACAAAAAAGTTATAGCCCGGACACAACTTTGTTACGGACGGACGGACGGACGGACAGAGCGATTACTATAGGGCGTCCGCCACTTTGTGGCGGGCCCTAATTACATGTGATAAATGTAATCTTAAAGATAGATTTCCTTTATTAAGGTCTTTCACCACAGTGAAAGATCTTATTATTATTCTTTGGATTTTTTTTTTTTATTCTTTTGTTCCACCACAATTCAAGCTTCAAAACTACACGACATATCGATACTTTGTGTGATTAACCTTACAACTGAGGGCAGAATACTGAGCTATTTTTAGTAACGGAGTTATCTGCCCCGGAACCAAAACCTTGTTATCGCTTAAACTCGCAAACTGTAAAAGATAGCTGTTTAAGTGGAATGGGTCATGACGGAACTTTGTTACATTTTGTCCGAAACCGTGCGGTATGGTATTTTTTTAGTTCTTGCCCTTTGAAATTTTGAGTTTCCGTAATTTTTTTTCTCACAAACCGCAAGTCGTAGACACTTGGAACCTTCACCATTGTTCATTAGTCATATATGGCCATCTAAAAAATGTCACGGTCAAAGGTCACCGGTCAAGATCACCTTTGACCTTGTTATCGCTTTCACCCGTAGACCGTTAATAGATGGCCGAAGCCATGTAATGGGGAAAATGATCACTGTCATGAGACGCAACTTTGTTACATTTGGTCTGAAGAGATTCGACGACTCTTTATATGAGTCATTGCCCCCTCAAAGATTTTGAGTTTCTGTTAATGCTAAATACTCCAAAACCACAAGTTGTAGAGACCTGAAACCTTCACCATTGTTCATAAGTCATTTATGGCCATCTAAAAATCTCAAGGTCAAAAGTCACCGGTCATCTTTGACCTTGTTATCGCTTATACTCGTAAATTGTAAGATATAGGTGATGAAGTGTATTGGAGAAAATGTCTATTTCATTGAGGTCTACATTTGATACTGGGGTCCAAAATAATTGGACCATTCATTTCGGACCTATGGCCCAAAATCATGTTTCAAGGTCAGATTTTAGGGTTTTTTGCCTATATCTCAAACTATTAAAGATACAAAGAAACTATAGAAAATTAAATGTTCAGTTCAATATGGCCAACAAAATAGAGTCAAGCTCAAAGGTCAAGGTCCTTAGCAACAACGTCATTTGCCATAAAAGTCCTAAGCAACCATATGCAAAAAGTCTTGTAATGTTGTAAAGAGGAAATAAATGACATTGCCAACCGGAAGTGACTTTCATGTCCCAAGAAACAACCATTGAGAAAAAGACTAATAAAAGTCAGAACTTTTGTTTACATCACATTTTTGACCGAAATAGACAACAAAATAAAATTCAGACATTTAATCATGGTAAAACTGGTGAAAGACCTTGCAATTATTCTCTGAACAATTGACCTTTTAATTTATAAAGTAAACCTTCTCATAGATATCAAGCCTTCGATATTTTTTTATTTAACAAGTGTGTACACAGAACAGACTACTGTCACTGTTTTAATGTCTTCAAATCTATTCAAAATACAAAAAAATACCGATATTGCATGAAAAAACAGTAAATTTCGTTATGCTGTACACGTGTTTCAAGGAGTAACCTCTCATCAGGAGCATTAAAATCAAATAATATGGAAAGCCATAACCAAAAATAGTCCAAAAAGAAGTATTCAATTCCAAAAATATCGAAATAGGATGCAAAATACAGCACCAAGGACATCTACCGAGTGCCATACACGGAATGAAGACTAAGTATTTTCAGGTGGTTAGAATTTTGATAAAAACAGTAAATTTCTATAACACGCAAGGTAAAACTTCGAGGCAATGAATAAAAAATCTATATTACAATTCATCTTGTCATTCAATATCAGTAACAATGAAAACGATGTAGAAGTGAAAATTGATTAACACCCTCTACCTTGGGTAAATAAGCTTTATTTGACAAATATTCATTATTGCTCCTATTAGTTTTACTGTGTAAGATATCCAGTCGTATTTCAAGATAACTGCGTTCAAGGATGATCAAGATATGTTATGTTTGTCCAGATCAAACAAGATCAAATCAGGATCTTGTTTGATCTTAACAAACTTAATTGGTCTTGACTGTTCCTGAACACAAATAACAAGTCAATCTTGTTTAATCTTGAATTATCTCAACACCTCTTGATCGTCCTTGAAATCAATTATCTTGAAAACCAACTGAAAATCTGACACTGTCTTAACAAAATTGTGTTAAGACTGTCAAGATCATGATAAGATCAAAATGGCCAAACAAGATCAAAACATATCTGCTAGTGATAAGAGCAAAGGAGAAACTGGTTCAAAATTTTTTTGGAGTTACGACGCTTTGACCACTATTTACGATTAATTACGACCAAAATTCGAGAAAACTGCAAAAACACGTAAAAGTTAAAAGTGCCGTGCACCTACGTGCATTCATGAATCTATTTGAAATTTTGCATTTAAAAAGAATAGGTTGTAATTTAAATACAACGTGCGTCTTCATGCACCATGTATTTGTGCATTGAAAATTGATAAATCATCAAAATGTGCTTAAAAAATTATTCGTTGGAATACCTATAATATTAACCTTCACCATTTGTTGGCGACAATACGTCTTATGTGCACAAATACACATCTATCTATTTGTTATTTTTTCTACAAGACGGTACGACATTTTTTTTTGATAAAAGTCATGTATTTTTGCTTTTGTGGAGTAGCTAACTAAGAAGTGGCATGGCATTTACTGTTGAAAAAATTGAAAAATTCAAAAATAAACCAACAAAAATATAATTTGTAAATAAACATTTAGAATAAAGGGTAAAAAAATAATTTCATTTAATAACATACCTTCTCTAACTCATTTCTCGATTTTAGTTTATTATCCGACATTGTAGTTACTGGACTATATCGAACAAATAGCTGTTCTTGCAACGTAGTTTGACAGATCAAAATAAAATGGTTGCTTTATCTTTTAAAGGTAATAATCTGGAATATTTTTGTATTTGTGCTGATAACAATAACCTGAATAAGTAATTCAAGTATTTATATATATGGGCAAATGTCAGTGTCTACATAAATGGCACCAACAGAACGCCCTCATCAAAAAGAAGTAACACATGAAATATGAAACCCTACAACTAAATGTTTACCTTCTAGAAGCAAATTTCAAATATGGCACCAAATATGGCGCCGACCGAACGCCTTTATCATAAAGAAGTAACACAACAAATATGTTGCAACAAACAGTTACGCTTCAAAGACGATACATATAAAAACCATGATTGAATACAAACAATTTTTTCCTAAAAGTAACAAACCACCTTGTTACAAAATTTGAGAAAAAAGTCAAAGGTAGAACTGAAGAGGCACTTTGGTCTTTAACAGTTCGTTAAATGCGGAGTAATAGTCCGAAAACCTATTGATCTGACACAATTTTTTTCAAAGGCTGTATATGCTGTTTGATCGCCTACCCCTGGAGTTGGCAAATAAGTCGTTGTTATTGCGCCAGTCAGGTGGGTCATTAATAAGGAAAGTGTGAACATAATTAATCTATTTTGTACCAATGCAGCCTTAATTGTTTTTCGTCAATAGAAGTCTGGAGAGCAGCTGTCAAAAGTCCGATAATGTGGTGCATTTAAAGTGAAACGACACGGTGTGTTCATTAGTCTAGAATCTAGTTAAGTCCCATGTTCATTTTCCCTTGGCAACATTGAAGAAAATAAAAATCTTGTTATATATAAATGAGTGGAGTTTTCTACATATTTCGAATGGAGCATAACTTCAGTCAAAAACATACAAAACTGATTTTGTCGGGACAAACTGAAGCAAACTATATATCTTATCTAACTTGTATATACATAATAAAGCATAAAAGAAAAGTACAAGGCAACTATCGTTGTATAAGTATTAAGACTTGACACATCTTTTGAAGTAAACATCTGTCCGAAAACACTAACAAAATACCGAAGTTACTGTTAATTTATTTTCTGCATAAAATGACCCCGTGTTAAGAGATAACGTATATACTATATTTATCACATTGAAATGTGATTGTGATTTACCTGGTGCATTACGTATTCGTGACTTTGCAATAGTTTTGAAATTCATTCGAGCGACCATTGGTGTCTTTCTCCGGTATACAATTGCGCGACCTTTTTTGCCGATCCAAATTCTGATAAAAATTTACGTTTCCGCGCTATCGATCAGTTCTATAACAAATACCACAAGAATAACGGCATACGTATTTGTCTTTTTTTGTATACTAAATGACGCTTAAATCTGAAGAACTGATTTAACATATTCAAGATTTTATAAAGGCTTTTCTAACAGAGTTGCGACAAGCACAATCGAAGCTGTAAAGATGATTATAAGGAACAAAAGTTTTATATTTCTTTTTCTCGAAATCTTAAAAATAAGAATTGCAGAGAATATACAAGCACAGAACTGTCTGAAAATACAGGCATCAAATAGCAAAGAGAGAGCGAGAGAGAGAACGCGTCAAATTATGAAGAAGATTTGTGCCAGATATGACAAAGAGAAGATTTAGAGTATTATTTGTTAGAATGATGTTCTCTATAAGTAATGCTCGACCTGAAAGATTTAATTTTTAATCTATTCTAATTATATACTGCTCAAAATCCTACTTTCATCTCCCTTGCTGGGCATGATGCTACATATTATACATATTAAATAAATGCAGCAGCATGCTATATCAAAAATCCTTTTTTCACCTACAATCACCTATCTTGCTGATTATGGTGCTACATAAAATACAAAAATACCAAAGTTGCATAATATACAGTAAATTTAGTTATGCTGTACACGTGTTTCAAGGAGTAACCTCTCATCAGCAGCATTAAAATTAAATAATATGGAAAGCCATAATCCAAAAAATGCCCCCAAAAAGAAGTTTCCATTACCATTTAATATCGAAATAGGTAGCCAAATCCAGTACTAAGGACATCCACCGAGTGCCATATACGGAATGAAGCCGTAGTTTTTTTAAGGGGTTAGAATTTTGATAAAACAGTAAATTTTATAAATCGCTAGGTAAATTTTCATGTCAGACAAGTCTGACTATTGGACTGGTGAATACCCTCGGGGACCTCTGTTATACTTTTCTAATCAATGCAGTAGCCTGTATTGTTACATTTAGCGAACAAGAAAGCTCAGGTTGTGGGGTGAATTTAAACAATAGTAATGTTGCATTACATGCTACATGTACCCCGCCATGTTTTCACAAAATGTCGAGGATTTAAGAGGCATAAATCTTGAACCCTGAAATCTCTGAACCAAAATTCGAACTTTGCCTGCATTTTGTGGTGAAAACAAATTTTATACCAAATTTTAAGAAATTATGATATTTCGTTCACAAGAAATCTTTGGGGGAAGAACGGATGGAAACACGACTGATTGTATCTCATAATACCACTATGTGTGGCGGGGTATAAAAAAGTAGTCTAACCGTATACTTTTTAAAGAACCGTACACAAGTTAAAATACATTATTTTATATGTAATGAATTCGAATGTATTTCAAATTAAGATTTAGAGAGAAAGTTTTACATGTAAATGAACATAATTAATGCATACATTCTCGCTGTTTACGTAAGTCAATTAAAAATTTGATACGTGAGCGTCAATAAATAAATGGGTATATAGCTCGGGTGATATAACAGAAGATCGGAATGTTTTGAGTAAGCAATTATTTCTTCTCCCTTACTTTGTCTTTGTCATACTGTCTCAAATCGTGTTGGATATGAATTGCCGTGATTTTGGATTTATGATTTTAGAATTCCCCCTTTCCTCATTCTTTCTTCGCTATTCGTTTGCCAATTAATACATAATAATACGTAAACTACAGGAAAATAATACACCATGCAGAAATACAGGAAGCATTATTATTTGGAAATTTCAAAACGTTTTGAATTTTAACTTCCGGGAATGGCAATGTATCTTTTGCATATATTTATATATGTAAAACATTCTCGAAGTCATAGAAAAATCATTAAATCTTTACACGATTTACACAAATAGTCTCCATCCCTTTTGTGATGTCATGTCAATTTTAATATTTAGTAACACTTTTAAGTATCTAAATTATTAATCGAATGAATGTTAAGGTCAAGTTTCAAAGATGCCTTATATTGTGTTAAAAAATTATTTGGTAGGACAGATCTGATACTGAGTCCCGAGAAAATAACTTTCGATTCCGGAATATGAAAGAATGTAGAGATTTCAATCCCAAAGAGAAGAGCAATGACGCGTCAAATCTAGAATTAAAATTTCTTTGATAATATGATTGATTTACGCCAACTTCAGCGATATCTCAGCTATATTGTGGCGAGAACTGCTAAGTATATTAACTAATTATAATAAGTGTATAAAAATAACTATATAAAAACATATAGCTTTATACAAATAAAACAAATGTGTGAAATATAATGACGGGAATTTTAGTTTAACTAACAATAATAGAAATAAGAAACAAGTTTAAAATTGATCTTTTTAAATCTTACTAAACAAATAACAAAATACCGAAGTTACTGTCAATTTATTTTTTGCATATGCGCATTTCGATAACTTATGTCTCATCAGTGCTGAGCAAATCGATTACTTTTAAAAATTGGACGATTTTGTCGCCAGCGACATTTGTAAATAGGTCTTTAAGACAATCAGCAGGATATAAATCACGCTTTATATCAACAACATCTAAACATTCAATTAAAACATGTTGGATTGTATAAGGATAATTGCATGGAATACATTCAGGTCGATCATCACTGTTTAGGATAAACTATGTGTTGTTCTAGTGTGTTCTATATGACATCGGGTCAACACTACCTGTTCTCAACGGTTTTTACCGCAGGAACGGACTTGTTTACCGACATCTGATTGTATTCAATGCAATTTATTGTTAATCTGCAGATCCCATTTGGCATACCACAACTTTAAAATGTATTAAACGATCAAAGGCTTCATATCAGTGTTAGCCACATGACAATCCGCCATCTCGTCGTCTAGTGCATCCTTGGCCTCTTGGTCAGCAACTGTGTTTCCATAGATCCCCACATGACCATGGATCCTAACATAAATGACTTCCCGGCCTAATGCTACAATTCGGCTATTTTCAAAAGAATTGGGTGTTTTGTTTTTCGACTTTCAATTGCCAATAGGCATGAGAGTGAATCGGAACAGATCATGAACTTATTTGATTGCGATGAAGCTACAAATTTAAAGTGTTGAGTTATTGCGTTTGCTTCAGCATTAAAAATGGAACTACAGGATGGTAATCGGAGAGTTGCTGTACGTTCTTCAAAAACGGCTGCAGAAGCCACTCTGTCTCCATCCTTAGAGCCATCTGTGTAAATTTGCCAGTATTCAGATGTTCAGATTTAATTCTTGCAATGTCCTGCTGGATAACCAGAGGATAAGTATCAACGTTTTTGTGTTTGCGTAGTTCAAAATTAAATGTTGGTTTTGGATTCAGCCATGGGGGTTTTGGGGGATTTCTATAGGGGCTATTCATCCAAATTGATGTTAGCAGATTCAAGGTGTGGTTTGATACGAAGACCAAAAGGTTTTATAATGTTTGGACGTTTTTCATAGTTAGCTTTGTGAAGAGGTTTCAAAGCAGGATTGAAAGGATACGCCTTAAGCTTTGTAGCATTTTGTAAACTAAGTTTAACACATCGGTCTTCCAAGGAATGTTCACTAGCTTCAACATACAGACTCTCCACGGAAGAAGTTCTGAACGCACTTAATGAAAGACGCAAACTTGATAGTGAACATTAACTTATAATTTAATGTATGATTTACGGGCGGAACCGTAAATAAAACATCCATAATCTAATTTTCATCGAATCAACGATCTATATAAATTTAATAAAACAGTGCTATCCGCTCCCCATTCGGTACTCGACACAACTTTTAAAATATCTAATGCCTTGAGGCATTTATTCTGAAGAATAGGCCCGCAGCATCCTCTGAGCTTGGAGTATGAGCCATCCTAACAGAGGACCCCGAGGGAACTCCGGGATATAGAAATAGGACCCAGTATCTCCGGCTTGCGGGGTGTGACCCCTCNCAAAGATTAAGCCAAGGAATTTGGCTTCTTTTACAATAGTAATAGGGTTATTATACAATTTTAGCTCTGGATCTGCGTGCAGTTTCCGTTTACAACAAAAATGCATTCCAACTGTTTTAGAGCTTGAGAACTTAAAGCCGTTCTCTTCGCCCCATTTTTCTATTCTGTTCAAACAGAGCTGCAATTGTCTTTCTATGCTTTTCATGTTTTTACCACTATAACATATCAGGAAGTCATCTACATACAGTGATCCATCTATGTTATTTTTCAAAACTTCAGCTAAACTATTGATTTTAATACTAAACAATGTAACGGAGAGGATGCTTCCCTGCGGAACACCCATCTCCTGTTCAAAAGGATCAGACAGCGTAGAGTT
>MJUU01069854.1:37041-53331 GCA_002080025.1 Modiolus philippinarum | reverse complement strand
TTTCCATACCCCAAAGTGATTATTTATCAACAAACTTGTTCTCGTCTTGATATAGCTGAAATATTGCTGAGTAGACTTTAAACAATATTCAATCAATCAATCAATCATTTATTCTTTAGCATTTTGATATGGGGAAGAAAGGAAAGTTTACTGTCAAATAATTAAGCCAAGGAATTGGGCTTCTTTTACAATAGTAATAGGGTTATTATACAATTTTAGCTCTGGATCTGCGTGCAGTTTCCGTTTACAACAAAAATGCATTCCAACTGTTTTAGATTGATTGATTGATTGAATATTGTTTCACGTCTACTCAGCAATATTTCAGCTATATCAAGACGAAAACAAGTTTGTTGATAAATAATCACTTTGGGGTATGGAAATGGCCATGGGACGGGAAATTCTGACTGCCACTGGAAAAGTAGGGTGGAATCGTCAAGGGCGGGGAATTTAGCCTTGTAGCCGATCACCTACGGACCACCCCAAAAAGAGCTTACTACAAGGGTTCTTTAACGTGCAGGAAGCGTGGCATTTCTTCCAACACGTGGACCTGAGTTTATATCCCATCCGAAAGATGGGTTGTGTATTTATTAATCCCGCACAACCACGGAAATATTCTATATCCCGGGACCCTCGGGGTCAGCCTCCGTTTAGGAGGGGTCACATCCCGCAAGCCGGAGATACTGGGTCCTATTTCTATATCCCGGGGTTCCCTCGGGGTCCTCTGTTAGTATGGCTCATACTCCAAGCTCAGAGGATGCTGCGGGCCTATTCTTCAGCCGGGACCGCGCACGGCGGACAACTGTTTTAGAGCTTGAGAACTTAAAGCCGTTCTCTTCGCCCCATTTTTCTATTCTGTTCAAACAGAGCTGCAATTGTCTTCCTATGCTTTTCATGTTTTTACCACTATAACATATCAGGAAGTCATCTACATACAGTGATCCATCTATGTTATTTTTCAAAACTTCAGCTAAACTATTGCTTTTAATACTAACCAATGTAACGGAGAGGATGCTTCCCTGCGGAACACCCATCTCCTGTTCAGAAGGATCAGACAGCGTAGAGTTGACTCTGACATTAAATTCCCGGTCTTTAAGAAAGTTGTTAATGAAAATTAGCAAACTTCCTCTCAACCCCATATCAAAAAGATCCTTTAAAATACCATATTTCCATGTTGTATCATATGCTTTTTCAATATCGAAAAAGACAGACACAACATGTTCTTTTTGCAAGAAGGCGTTTCTAATAAATGTCTCAAAACGTACAAGATCGTCTACAGTACCACGCCCTTGTCTAATTCCGTTTTGTATGTTAGACAGTAGACCATTTACTTCAAGAAACCAAACAAGCCGATCATTTATCATATGTTCAATGGTCTTACAAACGCAACTAGTCATTGCCAGTGGGCGGTAATTCGACTGTTCTGAATGATCTTTACCTGGCTTTGGAATGGTGACTATTGTTGCATGTTTCCAGATGGACAGTAAGTTTCCTGTTTCCCAAATATTGTTCATAAGATTTAAGAGGATATCAAGAACTGAATAAGGTAGATGTTTGAGAAGTTGATAATGGATATCATCAGGGCCGCATGCAGTGTCATGTGCCTTATCCAACGATTTTCTCAATTCATCTACCGAAAAGGGTCTATTATAGTCTTCTGGATCCTGAGTTTTGAAGTTAAGTTTTGTTTTTTCTTTTTGTTGTTTAATTCGTTGAAATGTGGGGCCTAAATTTTTAGATGAAGAGTGTTTGGCAAACGTTTGTCCTATTTGATTAGCTATTTCCTTTTCAGAGGTTAAACTAGAGGATGACATGCCCCGCGCAAGGTTGAATCAAATTGGGGTTTTCTAGTAATATTTGTGTCTGTAAGACACATATGATGCCCCCGCTAAACACATGTTATTTTAGGTTGCACAGATTAACTACCGGTATGTACCCTCTATTACTAAATCACCAAAATATTATAAGTTGACCAATGTATATTTTTGAAATAAAATGAACCGAAATCAAAATACATACCACATTCACATCTTCAATATAGGTACAAATGAACTGCAAAATTAAAGCTTCCTAGCCTCAAAACTCTAGGAGGAGTTGTTCGGACAATCTGTGTACCCTGTATTAATAATTCATCCAATAAATGACTAAGTTCAACAATGTGTATTTTTTCCAAAAATGCATCAAAATCAAAATCCTTCCCACATGCACATCTTCAATATAGGTACAAATGATCTGCAAAAAAAATTCCTACCACCAAAACTGTTGGAGGAGTTGCGTGGACAAATTATGTACCCTCTATTTCAAAATAACCCCAAAAATGACTTAGTTCAACAATGTATATTTCTGACAAAAATGCACCAAAATCAAAATCCTTACCACATTTTCAATATAGGTACGAAAGATCTGCAAAATAAAAACTTCCTAGCATCAAAACTGTAGGAGGAGTTGCGCGGACAAACTATATACCCTCTATCACAAAATCACTAAAAAATGACCAAGTTCAACAATGTATATTTTTGACAAAAATTTACCAAAATGAAAATCCTTAGCACATGCACATCTTCAATAGAGGTAGAAATGATCTGCAAAATAAAAACTTCCTAACATTAAAACTGTAGGAGGAGTTGCACGGACAAACTATGTACCCTCTCTGAAAAATCACCTCAAAAATGACTAAGTTCAACAATGTATATTTTTGACCAAAAAGCACCAAAATCAAAATCCTTAGCACATGCACATCTTCAATATAGGTATGAAAGATCTGCAAAATAAAAACTTCCTAGCATCAAAACTGTAGGAGGAGTTGCGCGGACAAACTATGTACCTTCTATGAAAAATCACCAAAAATGACTAAGTTCAACAATGTATATTTTTGACAAAAATGCACCAAAATCAAAATCCTTATCACATGCACATCTTCAATATATGTACAAATGATCTGCAAAATAAAAACTTTCTAGCATAAAAACTGTATGAGGAGTTGCGCGGACAAACCATGTACCCCCCTCGGACGGACGGACGGACGGACGAGGGTAAAACAATATGCCCCCGACTTATCGTCGCGGGGGCATAAAAATCTTGGCCATTTTCAAGATGATGGACAGTAGCTTTCTTATTTTTGCCTTTATTTTTTTGAATCATATTCCAAACTTTATTCATAGGGGTATGGCAATTTAGTTTTGAAACAAAGTTACGCCACGACGTTCGCCTTCTTTGTTTCAATGTTCTGCTAGCCTTAGCTCTATAGACACGGAAATTTCCAAGATTATCCGTTGTGGGATGTTTGTTTAACCGTCGTTCAGCCTTCTTACGATTTTTAAGAGCATCATCGCAATCATCATTGAACCATGGTTTGCCTGGGTGTTTTGGATTAGTCGAGGTCTTTGGAATGGACTATCGGCTATGGAAAGTATTTTTTTCATTGAACAGTAGAATAGGATCATCAACATCTTTAAACAAATCTGAATGAAATTCTTCTTTACACAGTTTCTCGTAAAGAGACCAATCAGCTTTGTCGAACTTGAATCTCTGTGGCTTTGTAGTAACAGAGGAAGAAAAATGTTCGAGAATAATAGGAAAATGATCACTACTACACAAGTCGTCATGTACTTTCCAAGAGAAATCTAAGAGAAGAGATGGATCAGTAATAGTTAAATCTATAGCTGTGTAAGCCCCATTCCCAGGATGTAAATACGTGTTTTAACCATCGTTGAAAATACATTAACCTTCCTGTGACATTAAGTCTTCAATTTTCTTACCTTTATCATTCAATGTAGAACTACCCAATAACGGGTTATGTCCGTTGAAATCGCCCATTAGAATACATTGGGAAGGTAATTGGTCTGTTAACGCCTTGAGTTGATTGATACTAGGATTAGTATTAGGTGGAATATAAACAGAACATAGTGTGATAGTTTTATCTAAAGATATTCTTACAGCAACAGCCTGAAGATCAGTTTTGAGATCAACAGTGCTGTGAATAACATTACTGTTGACAAGGATAGTTGAGCCGCCAGCAGCTCGCTCGTCCTCTGCCGTATAAGTGCTGTATAACGAATAAATAGTTCTTTATATTAATATTATAGCTTTTCTTTAAATGCGTTTCCTGAAGACAAAATGCCACAGGAGAAAACGACTGAACAAGCAGAGTAATCTCAATTAAATTTATCTTCAGACCTCGACAATTCCATTGAATTATGGTGTCCATCTTCAACACGGTGGTCTTATAGGTGACCAATCCCTTCGGGATGTATTTCCCTGATCACTTTCGTTTCAATGTATGGACCCTCCCGAATCGCTAGCTGAAGGGGGTCTACTGTTAGATCCTTTCTCACAGGACATATTTGGAGTTGGAAGTGAAAAATCCACATCCATTTCATTCTGGTCGTCATCCGATTCGGGTATTCCCGGTAAGTCGCTGAAACGGTTGTGTACAGAGACATCATCGCGCTCATCCTTTTTCATCATATTTGATGTTGATTTTGGGTCAGCTTTTTTCTTTATAATCTTTTTTTTTCTGTTTGCCTTTAGACTGGCTTAGTTCAGGTTCTGCAGTTGGAGTATTTTTTTCCTGGTTTGATATTTTTGTACAAGGAGGAGCATGAACCTCAGCTTGCACTTGTTTGACAACTGTTGTTTGACTTGATATCGAAGACTTTTGTGGAGGTTGAACAGATGTATTGGTAGGGTTTGAATGAGAAAGTGGATAAGGCATGTTAGGAGTGATTGGCCAAGTAAACAGTGTTTGAGTTGAAACTGTAGAACATTGTTTTACTATAGATGCATACGACGGTTTATCAGTCATGGAACCATTAGAGACATAGAAAATCCTTCTTGCCTCCTGGTAACTGCAATGTTTTTCTGCTTTAATACGCTTAATTTCCTTTTGTTGTATATAAATAAGACAGGTTTTGGAGGATGCCATGTGTTCTCCACTGAAATTAAAGCACTTTGCAGTGCTATTACAATTTTGAACATCGTGGCCTTCCTGTCCACATTTACAACAGCGTTGCTTTCCTCTACACGAATTGCTTCCATGACCAAACTTTTGGCATTTGAAGCAACGCACAGGTGATGGAATAAACGTATCAACCTTTATTAAAAAAGGACCAATGTGAATTGATTTTTGAGCAGAAGGTTTTGAAAACGTTAACAGATATGTTTTATAGTTTTATTATCAACTTTTTTGGTGAATCTTTTTACATCTATAACACCTTGCTAATGAAGTTCTTTGCAGATTTCATTTACAAACATGTCAGAAAGATCACCATCCCTGTCTCGAATGATTCCACGACTGTAATTTAAATTGGAATTTGGGGCAGATAATATCGAAATGTCGCCAACCTTGGCAAGTTTCAGCAGATTTTTAGATTGTTGCTGTCTGTCACATTCTATTAAAATTGATCCGTTTTTTAATTTTGTTACATTTTTGACGTCTCCGGCACAGCCTTTGATGGTTTTGTCAAGAACAAACGATGAGAGTTTAGTTAGGGACCGACCATTTAACCTGAAGGGGGGGGGGAGTTATGGTTTTTTTTTTCTGGACAGAAAATCGCGCGAAACAAATTATTCATTTTTTGCATGCGTATCAACAAAATATTTTTTTTCAAAATTAACATTATTTTTTTGGGCAGAAAGCCTCCTTCAGAAATTTTTTTTTCATCATTTTGGCAGCCAAAATATTTTTTTCACATAAAATCAGATCCAAAATATTTTTTTTGAAAAAACCATAGCCCCCCCTTCAAGTTAAATGGTCGGTCCCTTAAAGGTTTTTAGCCTGATGAACTATAAATTTAAACCAGAAAGAATTGCTAATTTTTGATGTACGTTCGTCTTCATCACTTGTGTCTAAATCTCTTTTACTACTCCGCCTCCCCAGTTGTGTGCTCGTGTCTCTATGACGCTATTGAAAAAAAATCACTGCCTTACTCTCCACCCGCCGCGGAGTGCCAACAAGGGCGATGCTTAAATACGGTGGAAATCCAACGCAAGTGGACTGGATATAATAAGGTCCACCATGATGCAATTTGCCAGATCGGCAAACCCATTGCCAGTCAAAAAGCGTAAACCGAAAACATCAGGGATACAAGGACAGTATACTCGTACAGAGTATCCCTTCAGGGAGACAAGCATCGTGCCAGTGGTTACCCAGCGATACAACTCTCCCGAATAACATCTACACGATTGACCCATGAGCCACCGTCTTCTTTAGATATTTTGTAAAAGAAAAACTTTAAAAGTTCAGTTTTTGGTACAATAGACTAATATTGAATCTAAAGGGCTTGGCGTGACCAGCCGATTGATCGAACCGGGTCCATTCGACCGCCCTTCTAGATGAAGTAAGGGCCAAAGTAGTGTGTTTCAACTACCAGGATCCCGTCCTCCACCGACACGGGTCGTCAACACACGGCAAACGTGTCGCCTACATTAGAAGACTCTAACTTCAAGCTCGTAGGTGTGCACTTCGGACCTATTCTACCCCGGGAACCGAACAGGGCCTTTTAGCATTTGGATAGGGAATAAAGGAAACTTTACTGTCAAAGACTAAACCAAGAAACTTGGCCTCTTTTAGAAAAGTTATTGTAAAGTTTAAGCTCTGAGTCTGGGTGAATTTTACGCTTACAACAGAAATGCATCGCGACCGTTTCGAGCTTGAAAATTTAAAACCATTTTCATCTGCGCATTTTTAGATTCTGTTTAGACATAATTGCAGTTGTCTTTCTATGTTATTCATGTTTTTCCCACGATAGCAAATCAGAAAATCGTCTACATAAAGAGATCCATCAATGTTATCTTTTAAAACCTGGGCCAAACTATTTATTTAATACTAAATAGTGTGACAGAGAGAGTGCTTCCTTGCGGAACACCCATCTCGACACCAACATTAAATTCAAGATCCTTGAGAAAATAATCAATAAAATTTGGTAAACTTCCTCTCAACCCCATATCAATAAAGGGCTACGCCGAGTGCAGCATGATACGACCGCAGCATGTCGACCACTGAAATTTCAACAAAAGTAGTTTAAGTGAATGTGGACACAGGAAAGAGCTTGACACAATAATTAGATGGACACAAAAAAGCTTGACACAGTTAGTAGCTAGACACAAACTAGAGAAAAAATCAACTCTTTTTATCCCTTATTGATAAAAAAAACCGTGAGAGCTATGCAAAATATGTTACTATGAACTAAAAGCTTACATACAAGAAAAAAAATTCCATCCAAATCCGATGAAAAATAAAGATTTTACATATTTAAAAAATTTGCAATTTTGGCCCCCTTGACCCCTTGTAGCTCGGAAACGGTGAGAGCTGCACCAAATCCGTTGGCATACTACTAAAAGCTTAGATCAAGAGGAATCCAAAGAAAAAAAATCCCATCGAAATCCGATGAAAAATAAAGATTTGACATTATTTAGAAATATTGCAATTTGGCCCCTTTGACCCCTTGTATTTGTAAACGGTAAGAGCAACGCCAAATCCGCTGACATACTACTGAATGCTTAGATCAAGAGGAATCCAAAGAAAATAAACAGCTGCACCAAGTCGCATGATACGCCCGTCGTCACCCCTTCAAAACTTAAGTGACATAGGTCACAGATTCTCAATTTAGAAGCACCTATTACTGCCTAATTTAGCTTGATATCTTTAAAAAAAAACAATCTGCAAAGTTTAAAGTGAGCTGATCAAAGTACTTATATGTAAGAGTGCGACATGTAAAAAAGTGCCTTAAATTTGACAAATAAAGTCCTCTAACTCTTTCAAGAAAAATCAAAATTTCGCAAAAACGTACACCGATTGTGAGGCCATCATACCCCATACATCTACAAAGTTTGAAGTGAATTGGCAAAAGGGTTGTTGAGTTAGAGCGCGATATGTGAAAAATTGCCTTAAAATTGATGAATAATGTCCCATAACTCTTGCAAGAAATATCCAAATCATGAAAAAGTATACAGATCGTGAGGCCATCATATCCAATATATCTACAAAGTTTGAAGTGAATTGGCAAAAGGGTTGTTGAGTTAGAGCGCGACATGTAAAAAATTGCCTTAAAATTCACGAATAAAGTCCAATTACTCTTGCAAGAAAAATCGAAATTTCACAAAAAAGTATACAGATCGTGAGGCCATCATATCAAAAACCTCTACAAAGTTTGAAGTGAATCAGCCAAACGGTTGTCAAGTAAGAGCGTGACATATGAAACGGACGGACAGACAGACAGACAGACAGACGGACAGACAATCGGTATACCATAATACGTCCGTCATTAGACGGGCGTATAAAAATCCCATCGAAAGCCGATGAAAAATAAAGATTTGACATATTTAGAAAAAGGGCTACGCCGAGCGCAGCATAATACGGCCGCAGCATTTCGACCACTGAAATTTGAGCAAGTGTATTTTAAATTTAATGTGGACACAGTAAAGAGCTTGACACAGTAATTAGCTGGACATAAAGTAGGCCTAAGGAACATAGTCCTTTTCATCCCTTAAAGCTCAGAAACAGTTAAAGTTACACAAAATCTGCAATTTTGGCACCTTTGACCCCTTACAGCTCTGAAACGGTAAGAGATATGAAATATCTGTTTACATACTCCCAAAAGCTTACAACAAGAGGAATCCAAAGAAAAAAATCCCACTGAAATCTGATGGCAAATAAAGATTTTACATTTTTTTTTAATTGCAAATTTGGCCCCTTTGACCCTAACAGCTCAAAAATGGTAAGAGATATGCTAAATCTGTTGATTTAATACTGTAAGCTTACAATAAGAATAATCAAAAGAAAAAAATCCAATCAAAATCCGATATAAAATAAAAAATTTTAGGTGATATGCTTATTTGCAATTTTGACCCTTATAGCTCTGAAAAGAAACAAATCATCAAAAATGTAATTGCTAAGCACTATGTTAATTTATAAGGAACCCTTTGCCAAGAATTGCATATAAATAACTAAATACCGAAGTTACTGTGAATTTTCTTTCTGCATATGCGCATTTCGACAACTTATGTCTCATCAGTGCAGATAAAATCTAAACGTTTGGTAGACCATAAACTCAAAGATGTTTAAAAACTGATAGAGAACAAATAACCAAAGNTCATTAGACGGGCGTATAAAAATCCCATCGAAAGCCGATGAAAAATAAAGATTTGACATATTTAGAAAAAGGGCTACGCCGAGCGCAGCATAATACGGCCGCAGCATTTCGACCACTGAAATTTGAGCAAGTGTATTTTAAAGTCAATGTGGACACAGTAAAGAGCTTGACACAGTAATTAGCTGGACACAAAGTAGGCCTAAGGAACATAGTCCTTTTCATCCCTTAAAGCTCAGAAACAGTTAAGTTACACAAAATCTGCAATTTTGGCACCTTTGACCCCTTATAGCTCAGAAACGGTATGAGATATGAAATATCTGTTTACATACTCCCAAACGCTTACAACAAGAGGAATCCAAAGAAAAAAATCCCACTGAAATCTGATGGCAAATAAAGATTTTACATTTTTTTTGAATTGCAAATTTGGCCCCTTTGACCCTAACAGCTCAAAATTGGTAAGAGATATGCTAAATCTGTTGATTTAATACTGTAAGCTTACAATAAGAATAATCAAAAGAAAAAAATCCAATCAAAATCCGATATAAAATAAAAAAATTAGGTGATATGCTTATTTGCAATTTTGACCCTTATAGCTCTGACAAGAAACAAATCATCAAAAATGTAATTGCTCAGCACTATGTTAATTTATAAGGAACCCTTTGCCAAGAATTGCATATAAATCAGACAAAAAGTAAGAAATTAATATTTTTGAGATTTGCCCCTTTTGGGCCCGTTTATCTCATGAACGGTACATCCGACGTGAAATCCATTGACATACTATAGATTGGAAATCTTCTCAGGAGTACACAGAAAGAAACCCCATCAAATTCTGATAAATAATAAAAATTCTACAACCCAATATATGAAAACATCCAATTTGTCCCTTTTTGGCCTCTTTTTTGAAAACGGGAGGGGCCACAATATCAAAAACATACTCAAGCCTTCCTTTTGTGCCAAGAAGATTGATCAGCTGGAACTAAAGTTATTGATCAAAAACAGAAGTGTCTACAGACGACGACGACAGCACCATACCAAATTTTTGCGGTCGTATAAAAAGATCTTTTAAAATGCAATATTCCCATGTTGTGTCATATGCTTTTTCAATTTTGAAAAGGATGGACACTGCATGTTCTTTAAAAATGCATTTCTGATAAATGTTTCGAATCGAACTAAATGGTCTATTGCTGTACGACCTTGTCGAAATCAATTTCGGATGTTCGACAGTAGTTTGTTCCATTCAAGAAACCAAACAAGACGGTCATTTATCATCCATTCCATTGTTTTACAAACGCAACTAGTTAGTGCTAGTGGTCTGTGATTCGACGATTCTGAATAGTCTTTACCTGGCTTTGGAATAGGTACTATTGTAGCTTGTTTCCACATGGATGGCAATTCGCCGGATTTCCAAATATTATTGATTGATTGATGTTTTACGCCAACTTCAGCAATATTTCAGCTATATTGTTGCGAGAACTGTTGAGTATATTGAATAATTTTAATAAATACATCAAATATCAATATAAAACCATATAAGCTTTATACAAGTAAAAACAAATGTATAAAATGTTAAAAAACATAATGGAAGAAATTTGGTTTAACAGTAACAATATAAGAAATTAGAAACTTGTTTAATATTGATCCTTTAAATCTTACTAAATAAATTGATTGCTTTTAAAAATTGAACGATTTTGTCTCCAGCGACGTTTGTAAAACAGGTCTTTAAGACAATCAGCAGAATAAAAATCACGCCTGATATCGGCAACATCTACAAATTCAATTAAAACATGTTGAATTGTATATGGACAATTGCATGGAATACATTCAGGTCGATCATCACTGTTAAGAATAAAACTATGGGTTGTTCTAGTGTGTCCGATACGACACCAAATATTATTAAATAGAGTCAAAAGGATTTCAAGTGCTGTTTCTGGAAGATTTTTGAGAAGCTCGTAGTGTACCTCGTTGGGGCAACATGCTGTGTCATGTGCCTTACCCAACGATTATCTCAATTCATCCGTAGAAAACTGACGGCTATATTCTTCAGAATCATTAGAAATGAAGATTAATGTTGTTTTTATTGTTTTTGTGTTTTTCTTTTCTGAAAGTTGGACCTAAATTTTTGGACGATGAGTGTTTTTCGAAAGTTCCTCCAACTTTATTATCTATGTCTTTTTCAGGTGTTGAAATATCTTGCCCTTGTTTAATGTGATGGACATTGGCTTTACTATTTTCCCCTTAATTTTTTTGTACCATATTCCATACTTTGTTCATAGGAGTGTGGCATTTAAATTTTGAAACAAAGTTACGCCAAGATGTACGCCTTCTTTGTTTCAATGTTCTTCGGGCTTTCGCACGAAAAATACGAAAATTGCCGACGTTTTCTGTTGTTGGATGTTTGTTAAAACGTCGTTCTGCCTTTTTTGAGTTTTCAAGGCTTCTTCGCAGTCATCATCAAACCACGGTTTTCCAGGAAGTTTTGGATTGGGAGAGGTCTTAGTTATAGTTTTATCAGCCATGGAAAGTATTTTTTTCAGTAAATAAGTTGATGGGGTCATTGGTGTCATTAAACAGATCTAGTTTCAGTTCTTCTCCAAATAATTTTCCGTATAAAGGCCAATCAGCTTTATCAAATTTAAACTGCTATGGTTTTCAACCTTTTTTCCTTTATCGTTTAAAGAAGAACTGCCCCATAATTGATTGTGTCCATTGAAATCGCCCATTAAAAATAGGGGCGGGTAATTGGTCAGTTAATGTCTTAAGTTGACCTAAAGTTGGGTTACAGGTTGGAGGAATAATGCAAACCTCTGAATCCGTCTGGATAAAATGACTGATCCCTGACTCCCGAAATGTGTCCTTCTGCTTCCGAGTATTGAATAGCTTTCCTTGTGTATGTTTCAAACAGATATGATTTCTTTCAACGTCTTTTTTCTTCAATTGTAGAAAATTTACAAAAAAAAAATACAAATACATTACTGACTTACAAATACAAAATCAATAATATTTATTCATTTGATTGTTTAGTTACCTTTTCATTTATAAATAAATCATTAATAGAATAAAAAAGATAACAGGAAACACCTACACTGACCGGAAAACATAGCGACAGTTATGTACATTTATGACTTCTACATGCTTTGTTTTGGGTCGTTTTAACCTTGAGATAGGATTTTGTCTCCTTGACATTTACCTTATTTCCTTTCTTTTTATATATTTGAATTTATTTTTAAGAGTGTTTTCCTTTTTATTCAATTTTATTTCATTTCGACAATTGTAAAAATATCATAATGCGACACACCTAAATGAAAAATAATTTTGAAAGAGACCTTCCTTCTTAAATTCATAAATATGATTGTGTTTCCGGTTAAAAGGAATATATTTAGAAGAGTCCTTAATGTTCGTCGTCGATGTCACAGACAAAAATAATCAAATGACAAAAAATATACCAAAGTTGCTGTAAATATGTTCAATAGAGTCATCGTGTTGTGATGGATTCATTTGCAACAACCTCTCTAGGATTGTTAGGCATAAATATGACTGTCACAGCTCTAAAGTGGATTACAGTCATGTTTTCACTTGTTGCAACACGTCTTTGCGTTGTAACATGTAAACTAATGATTGTAACAGTTACAACTGACAGCTCTGCAAATGGTTGTGACGGTCGAAATGTATGTCATGGATAAAAAATGTTTGTTACAGACTACTTAATTGTTGTAACAAACAAAATTACCGGCGATAGTTAAACATTCTGACTGACACAAAGTTTGCAGTCCATTTGAAAGTCTTGGCGGCAATATTTCGTAAATCACAAATTTAAAAGGACTGTCACCGGTCTTTTTTTTAACATAATTACTGTTAATTTAGTTTTTTTTTGTTAAGAATAACAAATTTATTGCACTTTCATGTTGTTAACAATTCTCCTTGACGGTACAACGATCCCGTCAAGGTTTTGCCCTGTGATGTTAGTCGTCCATGCTGAAGCATGGGATCCAGCTGCCGAGTACAATATACATGCTGATATAATAACTATTTAGAGATCAAGCAAAATGTTATTATTTGGAACGTTTTCAAAGGAAAACAATGTACTTTGTTTAATTTAATCTTACTGGATTTAAATCAAAAGATCATGTTACTTTCATTTAAATGAGAAAGGCAAAGAAAAAAGTTACTACGTAACATAACTAGTGCATTCAAAAGGATTTATTTATCTGGGGTTAGTGATCCACATTGAAATGTACATTTTCATTACTTCTTTTTTTTTATCATTTTTACAATGTCATTTATGCATTTATAAGTCAAAATTCTTTTATCGGGGCAAAATTGAATGTCACTGGTCTTTACAGTCATTTTTTCACACAGTACCGGTAGGGGCGTAGGAAATTGGAAGGAAACATGAAAGGGAGACCGGTTGAAAGGGGGCGGTAGAAAAGGGGGCTGAAATTAGACAGGCACCCACCTGTAACAGTTCATCACATTATAAGTAGATTCTGTCTTTCAATGTCACAATTCACCATCGTGCATCACGGTATGTGTAGATTCTTTCATGAAATGTCCCAGATTATGACAATTTACCACAGTACGTCACAGTAGGTGTCAATACTGTCTTCCACTGTCCTGAACTGTCAAAATTCACCACAGTGTATCACAGTTCTTGTCATCAGATAACAAAATCCGAATTAACTGTAAATTTAGTTTCTGTATAAGGCCATTTTGACAACTGACATGCACTGCGACAGTTCATGACACTGTATGACATTGTATGACAGTAATACAGAATGCATTAACTGGCTTTTGCACCTCCTTTTTATCCTTAGGCACCCTAGTTGTTTCTGGAAGCAGTTTTGAACAAAATTTCGGAATATGAAGCAGATGCAATAGTAAGAGCACCACTCTGGACAACTAAGTCGTGGTTTCCGAAATTGCTACAGCTACTTGTCGAATTTCCCAACGATATTACCTGTGAAGAACCAAGTAACGCTACCCTTCAACAAAACAAAAACACACCCGCTTCTCAACAAACTTCATTTAACAGCACTCAAATTGTCCGGGAATCTTTCGAAAGTCAGGGCATATCTAAACCAGTTATTGACATCATCATGCACTCATGGCGAGATACGACAAAAAGACAATATTGGAGTTATATCCCAAAATGGATGCGTTTTGCGCTGAAAAACATGTTGATCCTATGTCATCATCTGTAAATGTGGTTTTAGTGTAAACAATATTTTATTTGAAAAAAAAACGTACATATATATAACAAAATACAATGATGAATTGGATCGGAAAACAAGTGATAGAATTTTAGACATGAGCTTCCATTACGGCATAGGATATAGCGGACTAAATACAGCCAGGTCAGCTCTGTCATCATTTTTCACAACTGACGGATGAAGTAAAATCGGATATTAGTTAAGCGTTTTATCCGAAGTGGTTTTAATTTGAAACCGTATTTACCAAGGTACAATTTTACTTGGAATTTTTCCGAACTACTCGACTATTTAGGAAAACTTGACAATAAAAGTTTATCTTTGTAAACATGACAATAAATGCTGTTCCTTATTATCTTTGTAAACATGACATTAAATGCTGTTCCTTATTATCTTTGTTAACTGCTCAAAGACTACAGTCTATTCGTTTAATTGATATTTTCGAAAAATGTACTTAAAATTAGAATAGGGGATGTACTTAAAACAAACTAACCCAGGCAAATATTTAGGTGAAATTGCTTTAAGCAATTTTGCAAATAAGAATTTGTGTATTGTCACTTGTTTAAAATTGTATCTTGAAATGACCGAAAAATTTCGGGGGAAAGAAAACAGGTTGTTCATTAGTTATGTTACGCCTTATAAATGTGTTTCTAAGGATACTATCGCAAGATGGATGAAAACTGTTATGAGTGCGGCTGGCATTGATTGTTCTTCGTTTAAACCACATAACTGTGTAATTGATTCAGCTGTTCTTTGCATTACACATTTTTCATATAATTATACGCCATTGTTATGTAAAATGGCCATTAGCAAATGCAAATGAATTTTTTTTTATCATACTAATTATTTATTGTTGTCATTAATTTTATATAATTTAAATTTTTATGCAGAACTGAAAATATGCGACGTTTGTAAATAATTCCATAAGAGAATCAGCTGTATAAAAATGTGCAACGTGTGTCGACAACCAATTGTATTTTGAGTTAATGCCAAAGAGAAAGTAAACACGTCCAATGATTGAGGAGTCAAATACATGTGCACAACAAAAACAGAACAAAACAACCAAGAAGAGGGTTGGAAAAGTGACGACCAAGTAACCAGAGTAAGAATCCTATAGGTACAAATATACCTATCATTACTGATACTCCAACACAAGTTGTCGTAGCAGAGGTGTCCTTGGATTTACACATCAAAAATTAAATTCGGGAGAAGATGAAAAAAAATAGAGAATTTAAACTATCAGATATGTTTTGATCTTGTTTGGCCATTTTGATCTTATCATAATCTTAAGCTTAACACAATTTTGTTTAGACTGTGTAAGATATTCAGTCGTGTTTCAAGATAATTGCTTTCAAGGACGATCAAGATAATTATGTTAAGTTTGTCCAGATCAAACAAGATCAAATCAGGATCTTGTTTGATCTTAATAAACTTAATTCGTCATGATTGTTCCTGAACGAAAATAACAAGTCAATCTTGTTTAATCTTGAATTATCTTAACACGTCTTGATCGTCCTTGAAATCAATTCTCTTGAAAACCAATTTAAAATCTAACACTGTCTTAGCAAATTTTTGTTAAGCCTGTCAAGATCGTGATAAGATCAAAATGGCCAAACAAGATCAAAACATATCTGCTAGTGTTATTGATTTAGGCTGCTTATTAGATCACAATACTGGCAGTAAAAAACATCAAAGCTCGTTATTGTAAATGGGGAACTTGTGTCACAATCAACAAATAAAGCAAAAATAAGTGAAGTAAGTGATAACCGAACCGTCAATCCAACAGCGAACAATCCAAGGAAAATGGCAACACCAGAAACAAAAAGGGGAAAAAACAGAGACACAACATGGGTACGGCACAGAAAAGAAAAATGAAGACACACACACACAAAGATGAACAACAAGGAAATTGGTCATTGGACTGATGCATTTCTGATTTATCTAAGTATTTTCATTCAATCGCACCCAGAAAAAACACAACAAATGCTTAGGGGACG
>MJUU01069854.1:4301-36716 GCA_002080025.1 Modiolus philippinarum | reverse complement strand
AAACAAAACGCTTAGCTTCGTTCAGATCAAATGAAGGGTGGAGAAATACGACGAATAATTTCGCTTTAAGAAATCCTGCTAGCTCTTGGGGTGAAATTGATTCTGAATTATGGTTGCTATATGTTTACCAGGGCAATAATTTTCACAACATGTCACTACAAGAGTAACATACGCAGTTACGGGAAAATGTTTTGACTACAACTATAAAGCATTTTGTACGCGTACACCATGCGTGTATAGCCATTGTTGCATAAAATGTAACGGAGCACACCCAGCTAATTATTGTTTTGCAAATAATACCACCTCCAGTGTTTCTGCTGTTCCACCACGTTTTAACAAACGTAACGAATATCTATATAGCCCTTTAGTGGTTCAGAGCAGGAAGTTATGAATTGTTATTACACACAATAACAATGTAAGGACATGTTGTTTTAAAGTCAGTCAAACTCCATGTATTTCATGCAACCAAGGGGAATAACAGCATGTGCAGAATAATATTTAATTGGACCCTAACCTTAGGAGTTACTTTTAGTTGATAAACATTAATTCACTATATATGTATTTGTGGCAACAATGACCTTGGGTCACTGCTCTGGATCATGTTGACTGCTATCTTATGTTAATTTTTTTATGTTTTAGATGCTAATCATTGTAATTATTATAAATCAATGTATTGATTGATTGAATATTGTTTAACGTCTACTCAGCAATATTTCAGATATATCAAGACGAGAACAAGTTTGTTAATAAATAATCACTTTGGGGTATGGAAAGGGCCAAGGGACGGGAAATTCTGATTGCCATTGGAAAAGTAGGGTGAAATCGAAAAGGGCGGGCAATTTAGCCTTGTAGCCGATCACCTACGGACCACTCAAAAAATATCTTGCTACAAGGGTTCTTTAACGTGCAGGAAGCTTGCATTTCTTCCAACACGTGGACCTGACTTTACATCCCATCCGAAAGATGGGTTGTGTATTTATTCATCCCGCACAACAACGGAATGGGTCCTATTTCTATATCCCGAGTTTCCCTCGGGGTCAGCCCCGTTTAGGAGGGGTCATACCCCGCAAGTCGGAGATACTAGGTCCTATTTCTATATCCCTGGGTTCCCTCGGGGTCTAAATCAATGTATTTAATTTACTTGTAATTGTTCAGCTCTTTATGGGCGTCATGATTGACAATAAAATATATTCTTTTCTATGTCCGCCTTATCTATAGTTGATATTATTCTAGTAATTTCTTCAAATTAATTGGGTAAGATTTAACAAGAAATATTGAATAACAGGGGTAGAAATTCTACAAGATCGATAACTGTCAAAGCTAAGGCTTTATTCTGCTCTAGACTACATGCTATGTAGCTTGATATATTAGTATGTCGATTAAAATCTGTATCATTATATCAAATGCACCTGTATAATACAACCATTTAGGAACAAGAACCAGCAATGCAACAAGCTGTTGAGTATTCATTCTTCCACACATTAAACTGGTAATAAAGCCCTTCTTACAAGTTCTGCCTGAGTAATGTGTAGAAGCGGTGTGCAAAGACACTGCAATGATAAATGTCCTAAGTATATAACGACTGAAGATAAGACGGGACATTTTAAAAGTTTTTGTTTTCAGTGTTTGAGAAGTGGTTACGAATCTAACAATTTCCCCAAAAAATAAATTACGTGTACATTATTGTGAATTAAATTCTCGTCATAGAAGTGTATGTTCGAAGAAATTCAGAACAAGGATCACCGGTATCCAGAACAACGTTATTCACAAACCATTGAAAAACATTCCTTTCTAGAATGCTACAGCTGTAGTTAATCTATAAACTGTGCAAATAAGCTTATAAGAAGGGTAAATCAGTTAATGCATTTGACAGAATGGCCACAAAACATCTATCTATAAAAAGAGAAAATATTTCCAACAACATTCTGAACATTCCCAAGAAAACATCGGTGAAGATGAAACGATTTTTGATTAGCTAGATTGATTAACAGGTTCTGAACATGTCAAATGGACCGTTGATATAGATGATTTCATTGACGATGATGTTTGTTTCTATGGTAATACCGACGTTCAAGAAAACGCTGACAAAAATTGTAAAATTTGTAGAACTTGTAATGATGACTTAGTTGACGATATTTTTCAAAATAAGGTAGTTCGTTATTGTGACTACAATACAACAGCACTTGATTCAAAGCAAAAGATTACCTTTGCTTTTACTGTTGACAGTGATAAATCAGTAGTAGCTGATTGAATAACGTTGCTGCTTATATAGCACTAAGGCACTGAAGTGATACGACCTGTTTTCTGGAGCCCCATTTCGTTAATATAAAAATGAGTGTAATGGTGAGAATTCAATGGAAATATGACATGATTCTTACTTATTTGTGTAATATGCAATAAAATTGAATTAAATTCTGTGACATTAATACCATCATTCAATGAAAAATATGAAGAATTTTCTGGATTTGACAGCTGCGATGAGCAGAATTGTCATGTGGAAGATCATACCGGTGAAAAACAAAACATTATCATATGTTGTAAAATTTGTCAATGAGGAATCAAAACAAAAGGCCTTGTCGATACTCATGATACAAATAGGGGTGCAGTCATCAATGATTTGTTTGATGTTATTTCTACCAAAGACTTGCCATCCTACAAAACAATAATAATTCATATTGGAGGAAATGACTTAAGAAATGGAGGAAATATTCATAAAATTAAGGAAAATTATCAGAGCATTCTGTACCTAATCCGGGAAAAGTCTAATCCGTACTCCACAATTATGTTATCAACTATGACTCCAAGATAAAGAATAAATGTGGGACCCATCAATTATGTAATTGAGGATATTTGTGAACTTTCAACTTGCAGTTCATAGACGATAGTCAAAGTTTTTATACCCCCGCTTTGAAAAAGCGGCGGGTATATAGTGATGGCGGTGTCTGTCCGTCCGTCAAACACTTTTGGTCAGTTTTTCTCAGCTTGTATATGTTGGAATTATTTCATATTTGGTCAGAAGTTTGATTATGATGAAATGTAACGTGTGAGCTATTTTCAGGTCTGTCGTGTTGCTTCTTCCTGTTTGCCGATATGTTGAAGTTTTACTATAACACACTATTGATTAGAAATTTTCGCCAGTTTTCCCTGCTTGTATATGTTGAAATGATTTCAGATTTGGTCAGAAGCTTGATTATGATGAGTTGTAACGTGTAATCCATTTTCTGGTCTGCTGTATCGCTAATACCTGTTTGTCGATATGTTGAAGTTTTACTAAAAGACTATGGATGAGAAATTTTCGTCAGTTTTCTCAGCTTGTTTATGTTGGAATAATTTTATATTTTGTCTCAAGCTTGATTAGTTGTAACGTGTAAGCTATTTTCGGGACTGCTGTACAGCTACTTCCTGTTTGCCGATATGTTGAAGTTTTACTATAAAAGACTATGGATCAGAATTGTTCGTCACAGTTTTCTCAGCTTGTATGTGTTGGAATGATTTCATATTTGGTCAGAAGCTTCATTATGATGAGTTGTACCGTATAATTTGTTTTTGGGTCCGTCGTATTGCTACTTCCTGTTTGCCGATATGTTGAAGTATTACTATAACAGACTACAGATGAGAAATTTTCGTCAGTTTTCTCAGCTGTATATGATGCAATGATTTTATATTTGGTTAGAAGCTTGATTAAGATGAGGTGTAACGTGTACGTTATTTTCGGGTCTACCGTGTTACTACTTCCTATTTGCTGATATGTTGAAGTTAACTATAACACACTATGGATGGGAATTGTTCGTCCCAGCTAACTTGAATTGTATGGGTGTGAATGATTTCAAATTTGGTCAATAGCTTTATAATAATGAGTTGTAACGTGTAAGCTATTTTGAGGTCTGCCGAATAACCACTTCCTGTTTGCTAATAGGTTGCAGTTTTACTACAACCCTTTTTGAATGAGAATTTTTCGTCACAGTTTATTTGGCTTCTATAAGTGGGGATGATTTCAAATTTGGACTGGAGCTTGTAGTGTGTACGCAATTTGCAGGTCTGAAGTGCATGCACATCCTGTTCGCTAATTCTTTGATGTTTAACTATTAACTAAACTAATGCTGTATTACCACTTCCTGTTTTCTTGGCTTGTATGAGTGGGGGTGGGGGATTTCAAATTTGGTCTGGACAACTGTTTAAAGAATTGTATTACACTTTGGTCAGTTTGGAAGTATTCATTTGTGGCCCAGTGGACCACAGTACTTCTAGTTTTGACAGTTATGGCTAAGTCAAAACGAATCTATGTCGTCCTGGTGGCATTCGTCTTTCAAAGAAAGGAACCTCCACCTTCCTCGTTAAATGTAAACATCATAAGCAATACTAACAAATCTGGTTATTGTAGCTACTGTGGTGAATCTGGATACAACAAAACTTGTAGGCATGGTAAAGAAATTGAATGTTTTCTTGTGGATTCTGTAGTCCGAAGGAGAAATACTGTAAATTTTATTACTAGGAACAAGGCAAAGAGGACTGAGCCTTAACTCCAAAAATTCAACTTTAATTTCTCTTGTTAATATGTCATTCTTAATTGTTTTTGTTCTCAGTGTTGAAATTACATCTGTACATGCATTGATGATCTAGATAATATTTCTGATGATAGTCTTCAAATTAGTACACAACATTCTCCAGACCTGAGTTTACATCCAGATCTAAAATTAATGATCACAGTGTAAATATTTGTGCACCTCCAAAAAAGAAATCAGGATCAAGTTACCTCTTTGTCATACTCCAATACAATATGTTCTGAAGATCTTGTGTATTATCACCTTCCTGAGGCCGATACTTTTAATTGTTTTTTATCGATGTGTTTCTACTTATCTGATGATAACATTGTCATGTACGTATGAATTATGATATTGGTAAGATATTGGTATATTTCCTGATATGCTAAAAAATACAAAGTAGGTTTCACCTATTTTCAAACATGATGATAGAGGTCTACCTACAAATTACAGACCAATATCTGTTTTACCTAGCATTTCTCAGTTCATTGAACGCTATGTTCAAAACATTTTTATACGTATCTATCCAAATTTAAACTGTTACATCCAGCACAGTCTGAATTTTGACCAGTGCTTTCATGTCAAAAGTGCTTGTTAATATTATTGACAAGTTTTTGAAGGAAATGAATAATGGTAATTAAAATATAGCCTTCTTTTTAGATCTAAGGAAAGCTATTGATGTTGTGGATCATGATATTCTGTGTAAAAAAAATTAGTAATATATGCATGTAATGATAAATCATTAACATTTTAAAGTCTTATTTAGTGATAGAACCTAGCAAATTCAAATTGGAAATATTAAATCTGAAATAAATATCTGTTGAATTTGCTGTACCACAAGGTTCAAAACTACGACCTCTTTTATTTATTTTATTTATAAATGACTTGCCATTACATATAAGAAACTGTAAAACTGATTTATATGCTGATGAATCTAATATTCATGCAGCTGGCAGAGACATTATTGAATTACAATGTAAGATACAACAAGATCTGAATAAAATAGGAAAATTGTGTGAGAACAATAATAAGTGTGAAAATACTAATAAAGCAAAATGTATGGTTATAGGAACAAGACAAAAAATTTCTTCACAATCTGTTGATACTTCATTTACCATAAACTCACAGATTTGCAAAATTCTAACTGTGAGAAATTATTAGGAATACATTGTAAAACTTGATCCGCATCTGAGCTGGTTACATCAGGTAGACCAGGTATGTTCCAAATTGCTAGTCGTATCTATCTTCTCTCAAAAATTAAATAGGAAAAAGAAGGGAAACGGCGAATGTTTCAAAGAGACAACGACCCAAAGGGGAGTAATAACAACTCAAAGCCACCATAAGATCTTCAATGAACGGTGAGGAAGCCCCACATCCAACGGCAGGTCGGAGTTGGCCCCTAAATAAAGAGTAATCAAGTTCAGCGAAATAAACATCATCCTAGACTCCCATAGACATAAAGTGAACAAACTAGAAAACAGACAAGACACACAAAGGCTTAATAAATTTCCTGACTTAGGGCAGCGCGAACCTGCTGCGGCGGGGTTAAACTAGTTTTATTGGATCCAAACCTTCCCCCTATAGCCAATGTGATAAATAAAAAAAAAACAATCGTGACAACAGAAGAATTCAGTTGGCAACAGGACTGAGTCAATTGTGAAAAATGAAACTGAAAGAACTAAATATACGGACACAAGAGACTACTAGCAGTTAACTGACATGCCAGCTCCAGACTCATTAACAACTGACAAATTAATTTAAGTACCCTCAGTATACAGCTTCCATCGAGATCCCTTCCTGTGAGGAGTTTAGCATAATGATTTTATGTATATACCGGAGTACATAACCCGTGTCCATGCAATACTGATTTTAGAAATTTAGAATGTGTTTAGTTAAAATGCAAAAATCAATGTTAATACCAAAGAAGGCCATACATAATGACTTGACGACAATACCGTAATTATAACCCGTATGAATTAGACGATTTAAAGGTTTTATAAGTTTGTTAGGCGAGTTAAAGTATTTTTTACTCTTATGTAAAACATTACCATAAAATAAGGGATGTGAAATGCCAGCCTTGATTAGATGTTTAAAGGTTGCATTGTATTTATGAACTAAGTCTTTATATAGATAATAAAATTTAGTAAAAGTTTTAACAAGTTTATGATAACGAAAACCTTGATGTAATAGTTTTTCAGTTATGAAAAGATTCCGTTCATTTAAATCGCAAACTTTATTACATACTCGAGCAAATCGAACAAGTTGAGATATGTAAACACCATATAATGGCGCTAATGGAACATCGCCATCCAGAAATGAATAATTAACTATTGGAAAAGAAAAATCGTTCCTTTTATCATAAATTTTAGTATCTAATTTACCATTCGTTATATCAAAATTGATGTCTAAGAACAGACAATGATGGATATAAGAATTGGCTTTATTCAAAGTAAGTTCTTTAGGGTAGATGTCCTTATAATACGTATTGAAGTCGTCATTATTTAAAGCTAAAATATCATCCAAATATCGGAAAGTGTTGTTAAACTTTTCAATTAAATGGTGTTTAGATGGGTCTTTGCTGATGTTGGTCATAAACTGAGATTCTATTTAAATCTATTTAAATCAAGAATCAAGAAAACTTTTTTACTCTAGTTACATTATTCATATTCTTGCATTAATTGATAACTGTATAATAATTTGGGAAGCTGCAGCACTGACTATTTTAAGTGCATTGTTAAAGGAGTAGGGGCGATAAGGGCTTTATTTGGCCTGAAAAATAAATTTGGTTGAATTCACAAAATTTTCTCATTTAAATGTTTTATGGGTATGGCTCTTCGGTAAACAGTTACACTTCTCAAATATTAATGTATGATTACCGAGTTTTTGGGCGTAGAAGAAGGGACAAATTGAAGATTTTGTCGAAAAATGACAAATTTGACCAATTTTGACTACTTTTTCTGTATAGGAAATATAGAGCACATGCAAGAACCACAAAAATATCTATATGAGGGTTCAATTCATTTGTACCAATAAGTGGGTAAATTATCTGATTGGTTCTTGGATGAGCTCGATATTTCCGGTTAGGAAAACTGTTCGAAAATCTGCCAAATTCGGTATATTTCCATGAAAATGCTTAAAAGTAGCCTTTTCATGACGTCAGAACTGTACCTATTGTGACGTCATCGGTTCTAACATTTGTAATTTTTCCGTAAATGAGATATTAAGTTTGAAACGAACACAAAAGAAAATCTTGAAGTGCAACTAAGAAATTCACTGATATCTTGGGCCAAATTTACCCCTTATCGCACCTTGTCCTTACAAAAAGGGATGCAAGACTTATTCTAGATTAAGATTTTTTAGCTCCTTCTTCCCCACTGTTTAACACACTTGGTTTGATGACAGCTATTGATTGATTGAATATTGTTTAACGTCTACTGAGCAATATTTCAGCTATATCAAGACGAGAACAAATTTGTTAATAAATAATGACATTGGGGTATGGAAAGGGTCATGGGACGGGAAATCTGACTGCCACTGGAAAAATAGGGTGAAATTGAAAAGGGAGTGGAATTTAGCCTTGTAGCCGATTACCTACGGAGCACAAAAAAAGAGCTTGCTACAAGGGTTCCTTAACGTGACAGTTCTTCCAACACGTGGACCGGAGTTTACATCCTATCCGAAAGATGGTTTGTGTATTTATTAATCCCGCACAACCACGGAATGGGTCCTAAGAGGGGTCATACCCCGCAAGCCCGAGATACTAGGTCCTATTTCTATACCCCGGGGTGATGACAGTTGATAAGAGGATTATATAATTCAGATGCGTTTGGATTTTTAAATGTTTAAATGATGATGCACCTTCTTATTTAATCGACAAGATTAATTACACCATATCAATCAAGAAATGTTTTAAGTGGTAATTTATGTGTTCCAAAAACTAAGACAGAACTTTATAAAAAATTATTTAGTTTTTCCGGACCTTTAAATAAGGTCCTTATAAAAAGTTTCTTCAAAATCCTTCCAGGGCTCTCAGGGAATTAATTGATGAGTTAGAGTTTAATGTCAAGTGGACAATATTTCAGCTATATTTATTTAGTAAAAGTACAAGATAATCAATTTAAAAAAAATGGAAATAAAAATAATAATAATAAAAAAAACAATAAGTCTCCCAACTTCGTTTTAAAGACTTGAAAATTACAAGTAAAAGAAAAAGAACTAAAGGTGGAAGGGACAAACGGGGCGTCGAGTTTCGATTGTCACTGGAAAAAAAAGAGAAACGAGTAGGGGCAGGAAATTTAGCCTTCTATGCAATACCATGCGACTCTGATCTCCTTATATACTTTATACTGCATGGAGCGTGGCGATTCTCTAAACAGTTCGGCTACTATGATTCGTGGCTAGGCTTACCGAATTATGACATTACTACCCCTCATGGACAGGGCATTCCCTTGTCCAACACCTGGGGGCTCTTCCGCCAGCTCCAAAGCCGGGGTTCCTGAAAATCGATTGAAGTGCGGGAGATTCCTGTATCTAAGTGTGCAGAGAATAATGATGGTTAGATAGTCGTGTATCAGTTGTGTACGTATTATATTCCAAATTGAAATTCTAGACGAAAAAGATAAATTTATAATCAGCTGATTTGACTTCTCTGTAGTGTACACTAAACAAATTACAGTTCCGGTCTGTACTGCATTGCTTTGCTTCGAGTAATATACACTTTTTACGGTTAATATTTTATTTGTAAAATTTTTTCGTTTTTTGTTTTGCTTTTGTTTTGTTTTTTTTTTATTGTTCTATGCAGATTGTGAAATGGTAAATGGCCCATCTAAGGGGAATTTCGTGTAGGTGCGTTTTTGTTGATAATTTCTTTCCGGAAAAGTCATCCATACTGCTATTTCTATTAAAAAATAGTTCGGTAAATAATCCTTATGACAACATTTACAGGAAATATACTAGTTCGTTATTTATCAATTTACATTACAATCTTTTATAATTTCAAAGTATTGCCAAGGAAATTTTCGTTCAATTTTGTATCTGGATTCGCAACAACAGCAAATTCAACTCAACATCAAAATTACCAGGAAGGAAATATAGTTGCTTATAAAGGAGATCCACTTTTTCAACTAGTCTGAAAATTTTAACATGACGTCATGCTATTAATATGTTGTTTCAGGTTCCCCCAGGTCTTGCAAAGACAACAATGAAGGAAAGCAGTTATGAACTGTCCTAATCCGTAGCAGACTTTGACGATTATATTGAATCTTCATACCCAAGATAGGCTTGTGTTATTGAATAGTCCTCTATTGCAGTAAATGACATTCACATCTAATATCTTATGTCAAATTGAAGAAGACACAAAGAAGACAGGTTAACTTTTACATTGTGGAGTTGAGCAGTTTTCTAGTCATCGGACCTTGAATGTACAAAGGTGCATATTTACCACTCATACCTGCCTTGTCCATCAAGTATTTACCTTGAACAAAAGTCAGGTCATTAATTGTTATTCTTTTGTGCAGTACAAGTACATGTACACAGTCTTCGTGGAAAATAAACATTGACAGATTAATGTTGTGAATGGTTGGATCACAATGAAAACAGAAAAAAATTTAATATTAAATTGACCAAGCAGTAATTGCTTCGAATATTTCAGAAGTTCCTTTGGACCATGTAGGATTTTTCCTTGGACGGGTTACAGGAAAGCGTTTGGTAGAGATGAAGGCTATTTCTTTGCTATAGTTATTAGATATTTTAAAAAAAGAGAAGTTGTGGGTTATACCCAGGGACGAGGTTTTATTGACTTTAGTTTTAAACAACTTCATATGAATGCATAATAACTCTAGCTAAAACTAATTGATACCCTAGCAAGACAATTATGGTGACCTTGTATTGGACTGTTCCAGTACTAAATGTACGAGTTGCAGGAAGGCACTTTTTTACCCAACCAAATAAAATGTTTTAATAAATTACTTGCTATATTTCTAGAGGCAAATATTCAACAATGACAACATTAAATTTAATTTTCTATGTAGCGCCTTCCAATCCCTCTTTACAACTTTTTGCTATAAAAACCCCTCAGAGGAACGTCAAAAAAGAATTTCTTTGTCTATATTGGTAATTGCGGCATCATTTCGTTAATAATTATCAATTATGACGTCAAGCTAGATACTCCCACAAAAAAAATATTTCTATTTTATCGTACAACCGGAATCGTCCTTCCACAAGCATCATACCTGGAGCTTTACCTCAATATTGACAACTCTGGACGTCTAAAAACAAAATTTTACAATTGTGATGATTTTGACTTTCCAATAGTGAACTTCCCGTTTTTAACAGTAATATTCCCAAATCTCCGGCATGTGGCATCTTCATTTCACAACTATTCCCCTATTGCCGTGTCTGTAGTTTGTAAACTGTCAACAGATCGAAATTACTGCCTCAAAACCTTATCCATCAGTCACTATAACAAATGTCACTACAGAAGATTTACGGTCATCACCACGATTTGACAGATGAGAATGGATATTTTTGGATAGATCCAGAACAGCTTTAGTGTACAGCCAAGAAAGTTTTCAAATTAATTTATCATCATCCATTCTGTTTTCGACCTTCTAATGGCAGCTTAGATTTCAGAATGATTTCATAGGCCAAACTTGAGTGAATATCTGTTGACTAGTGTGATCACATCAAAACGAGGTTGATTTTTTCATAAACATATTGGACTTTGTTCATGTTGGTGTGTTTAAAACAGTTTTAACATGAAATTGTTATTTAATTCAAATAACAAAATACTGAGGTTACTGTGAATTTAAGTTCTACATATGCGCATTTCGAAGACTTATGTCTCATCAAGGCAGATCAAATCATAAGATTTGGAAATCCATGAACCAAATTATGTTTAAACGCTGATAGAGAATAAATTACTAATAGAATCTAAATAGGAAAGCCAAAATCAGCTAAGGACAGAGCTATGCTATCAATGTTATAGAGCTGCAACTTAATGAATAATCAAAAAGTATATAAAAGCGCTTTTCCTAACTTATTCTTGTTGTAAAAATTCCAAAGCAATTTTATAAGCACGGAGGAAGAGGTAATAAATGCAGTAGGAGCTCCAAGAAAACAATGTGCTTGAAGATCAAATTGTGTTAGTGAATAAATAACATGAATGAAGATGGGTCTCTTAGTTGCGTCCCACAAAATTCTACAGATTAAGCATGCGCATCAAATGTACCAGGGAACGTCTCAAAAATACTATGACAGTGTTCCCAAAAATGTCAAAGAATCAGCCCAACAAAACGAAAAAACGAAGAAATTAGACATTACACCTCCAAAAAGGAAAACAAAAATATGTAGATAAGGTGTTGTGTTGTAAAGCAGTCAAGATTAGAACCTCCTGTACTCGAAGCCATTGCAAGTATACTTGATCAAGAATCGGAAGGTCATTAATCTGAACATGTTCAGACCGAGAATTGTGAATACTGGTCAGTTCCAGAAGTGAAAAAAATGCTTCGGACTTTCAAAGAAATTGACAAAAGACTGTGACAAAAATTTGGTTGAAGGAATGATCCCGTAGTTAGGCTCATAGACAAAGCCTTAAAAAACTCATCTTGGTAGTCTGATAACAATTTCAAATAAGCTGTGAATTGTTTAAAAGTCTTGTTGTATGCTTACCGTATTGCCACCAAGAGGAAATTAGAAAAATGATTTTTAATCTGATTGAGTAAAAGTACATACATGTACATGCTATTAACTTGGAATGAAAATAAATGTCATTGATTGATTGATTAGAGTTTAACGTCCGATGAGCAATATTTCAGCTATATCAAGACGAGAACAAGTTAATCAATTCAAAAACAATTGAAAGTAACAAAAGAAAGAAATAAAGTTGGAAGGGGTAACCTGGGCAACGACTTTTGACTGCCACTGGAAAATGGGAGAAATGGATGGGGCGGGGGATTTGGCCTTCCATAGTGCGTATGCTCTCTTTAGAGAAATATAGAAAGGGTCTTTATACTGCATGGAGGGTGGCGTTTCTCCGCACAGATTGTATACAATGATTTGCGGTTAGGCTTTCCGTATTTTAACCTGACTACCCCGCATAGACAGGGCATTCCCCTATCCTTCACCTGGGGACGAGCCCGGCAGAGCCCCTAACAACCGATTTAGGTGTCAGGAGAAATGACATGGAAAGAACTTTCGTATTATATTTATTGTTGTAAAGTAGATCAAATTTGCAATTTATATTTATAATAAGTGTCCATACATTTATATCTATATGCATTATTGATGCCAATTTTAGTGGCTTTTTATATTTGTTTGGTGCTGTATTATACATATAACGTATTTACATATTGTGGCATATAACTATAATTTTCGGTCAGTGTAGACGTTTCCTGTTATTCCTTTTATTTCATTTGTTTAATAGGGTAAATATGTTTAAACTACTTGTCATAAGTGCAAACAGGACTAAAAACTACTAGCTGACTCTATATCCACACTGCAAGACATAAATGATGAACTTGTATCAAAATTTGATAATCGTGAAATTTTCACATTCAGTATTTGGACAAAAAATTGGATGAATGGGTCGACCTTTATTCGACGGATAAGGTAAGAATATACATACACAAAAATAATTAAAGTTGTGCTGGATAGGGCATCTACATTTCAAAAAGTAATTACACTTGAGAAGAAATAAGACAACATGTCCAAGCCAATCAAAAACACCAGTAGCAACACCTCCAAGGCATTCTACAACGCCATCATGGCGACACTGCCTAAATTATGTACACCATCGTCATCAAAACATAAAAAGAGTTTTAGCTGTTGATAATACAAAAATGGCAAGTAATTTTGTTCTTTCAGTAGTGCCATATAACATTAATTGAATAAATAATTTACAAATACTTTGCCAGAAAGCATGAAAATTTTAAGGGATATGGATTAATTGCGATGAGACAATTTCCTAATTGATAAATGAATGATGACAACAGTAATTGCCAGCCTAGGAGAGGGTTAAAAATGTCTGTATATGATGCTGACAGTCATTCACAGATAGGTGAGAGCTTTGGCCTATGACTCAGATAACTAAATACCGAAAATACAGTGCATTTAGTTTCTGCAAATGCGCATTTTGACAACTTATGTCTCTTCAAAGCAGATAAATTTTAAACGTTTGAAAACCATAAACTCAAAAGATGTCCAAAAACTAATAGAGAACAAGTAACCAATATGATCTAAATGTAAAGCCAAAATCAGCTAAGGACAGAGCTTTGCATGAAGAAGATACATCAACAAAAATCGAAAGAAATTTGTATCGACAAAGATATTGCAATCTTCCAAATAGAATCGGCTTTCAGGGCGATGGAGACAGATAATTACAGTCCAGTATTTTTTTTCCAAAAAGTTTCAGATCATCCGTCATTATCACCAGCAGTCCGTTACAGTCATGGACTAAATTGGTTTTAATTCTGTCAATGACTGTCAGTGTCAATTACTATGTCTTCATTCCGTGTATTGCACTGGGTGGGTGTCCTTGGTACTAAAGTTGATCTCCAATTTAGATATTTATGGTAATTAACACTTCTTTTTCGACTACTTTTGATTGACGGGTCCAAAAATTATTTGGTTCCAATGCTGCTGATGAAAGGTAGACATATGGAAACAGAGAAACACGTGTACGATATAGCGAAATTCACTGTTTATCTGTCAAGTTCGGTACTTCGGTATTGATGTATTTTGAAACCATATTTTTGCCAAGGAGAGAAGACCACTGGAAGATGTTTGGAAGACTAAATGTCCTGCACCTACCCATTTCTCCTCTTTTCTATTGCAATCATAACTCGTTAACCCGGTTGTCCCTTCTACCTCAGTTTCATTCTTCTTTTCCATACATTTGTTTAAAATGTATAATTTGTTGTCGTTCCGATATTGCTGAAATTTTGCTCACTGGACGTTACACTTAACTATTCAATGAATAAATCATGATTTGTTAACACACCGTTTATGAATTAAAAAAAATATATAATGTTATTTTAGACCATGTAACCTGATAGCATCCGTCCTTCCCATACAAGAAGGTAGAAGGCGACAGGTTTGAAAAAGTGCATCCAGCCACTTATATGTATGTCCTAATACTCTGTGTCCAATCGAGTACGGCAACGGTTGTTTGGTATCAACTTCCTGTTATTATATAGATTTCAAAAATGCCTTTACCAAATATTTTAATTGATAATAATCATATTGGTTGATTGAAGATCGAATATAGAGTAAAATTAGATCATTTTTTATATACTGTAGCAAAGGCAAAGCCTCAGACTAAAAGTGAAAGTATACGTATTTGGTATTTGTATACTTATTACATTGTACCAAACATGTACACTTTCATTTTTTTTTCTATATAATTACATGATTGGTAAGCAAATGAATGAAAATATTTTCTTATCTTTGTCTGAGTGAACATTAATATGTGTTAAATTCTGAATGCAGAATAATTTTTTATGCATATGTTTAATTTCTTAAAACAGGAGGTAGTTACCAAACAACCGTTGCCGTACCCAACTAGACACAGTGTAATAGGAGAGAAGTTAACCTTTTATCAGTGGAGATATTTCTTTTTAATGTTTTATAGTCAAAATACCCTTATATTATAATTTTCAAACCCTTCTTTATGAGCTATTTTCTTGTTATCGTGGGGTGTTAGGTCAGTAATCAAAATATTTCAACTTGTTCTTGTCCTGATATAGCTGCAATATTGCTCACTGGACGTTAAACTTTACCAAATCAATCGATCGATCAATTAAGAAAATTATAAGTAAAATACATAAGAAATTAAGGCGGAAAGGACAGCCGGGAAAACAAGGTTTAATTGCCACAGCAAAAGGAGAAATGGGTAGGGGCAAACAAGTTAGCCTTCTAAACGAGACTCAGCGACTCGGATCTCATTAGAACAATATATTGAATTATTGATTTATGTTTCACGCCAACGTCAGCAATATTTCAGCTATATCGTGGCGAGAACTGTTAAATATATTAGAAATTATTTTAAATGTCACAAAAATATCAATATTTAACCATAATGCCTCTTACAAATAAAAACAAATGTGTATAATATTGAAAACATAATAGGAGAAATGTCAATTTAAGTGTTACAATAGTAGAAAATTTTGGATAAATCCATTTAAATCTGACTGAATAATTCATTGCATTAAATAATTTAACAATTTTGTGGCCAGTGACGTTTGGAAATATATCTTTAAGACAATCAGCAGAATAAAAATCACGCCTGATACCGGCAATATCTATACATTAAACAAATATAGGTGTCTTTATACTGTTTGAAGCGTGACAATTTTATACACAGTTTGGCTAGACACGGGGCATTCCCCTATTCACCAGCTGGGGACGCGCCCGGCATCTCTGTAGCCTGAGCCCGTGAAAACCGATTCCGGTGCTAGGTGTTCTGCATTTTAAGCATTCTTCATATTCATCTGAAGTTCAATATCGATCATCAATACATATTGAGATTTGATTTGCGCGAACATATACTTTCACGGTAGATATGATGAAAAATTCGTCAACTGTACAACTCCTTATATACACAACTTATAGTTTGGTTCTAGATTTGTCAACTGTCCTCAGAATAGAATGTCAAATCCACAACAATCCTTTAGATTAGGAAAAGACCTGTAAAAATTTGGAAATGAAAATGCAAACATTTGTAATTGTAAAAGTCAGCTTAGAGAAAAGACCTGTAAAAATTTGGAAATGAAAATGCAAACATTTGTAATTGTAAAAGTCAGCTTAGAGACATAAAGATATTAGACCTATTGTTAATTTGATTTGTCATACATTTTTGTATTTGACTACGGTTACTTATCTACCCTGTATGATATCTCCATTTAATATACTTCCTTTGTGAAGCTTCCTTAAAATCCAAGCTTTCGAAAGGATTTGCTTTTACATGACTTTATATTGAGAAAAACACTTAAGTCATAGTAACTCACTTGCATTATATTCGAAAGCTATGGTACATCTCCATACGATATACTCCCTCTATTTTGCAGTGGAGGAGGATCTTAAAATATATGTGGAAAGACGGATGGACAGATCGATTCCGATATAACCTCAAACTTAATTTACTGGGAGAAAGTGCATAATTATATCATTTTTAAGAACTTATACTCGTTAATGACATGTAATACTAACTAAAAATGTTCAAGAATAAACGAGAAAAATAACTGTAAGGAACAAAAACAAAAACAAAAAAAAGTATCAAAATACCGGTCTTTGCTCTCAAATAAACTCATATACCACTGCTGGTGGACTGGTAGTCCCCGAGGGTATTCACCAACCCAGTAGCTAGTACTTAGGTGTTGTCCCGAAGCCCGATTTTATGTGGAAAAATGCAATATCTTTTAAGAAAATCTTGTTCAAACCTAAGGAGTATCTCCTTCTTGCATAGCTCTGTCCTTAGTTGATTTTGGCTTTCCCTTTTTAGATATAATGGTAATTTGTTTTCTTTCAGCTTTTACATCCTCCGGTCTTTGATTGTCATTTGATTGATTTTCAGATGTTTTGATTTGATCTGCACTGAAGAGATATTAGTTGTCGAAATGCGCATTTGCAGAAACTAAATTCACAGTAACTTCGATATTTTGTTCATTTTTATATTTGTTGTCGAAATGCGCATTTGCAGAAACTAAATTCACAGTAACTTCGATATTTTGTTCATTTATAACTACTGGGCCGAAACAACTCCTGATGGACTGTTAGTCCCCGAGGGTATTCACCAACCCACTAGCCTGTACTTCGGTGCTGGCCCGCAAACCGATTTTCTTTGAATAAAAAATTGAGTGTTTTGTTCATCTACTCAAATAAATCAAAATATAAAAATTATACTGAGATAATATATAACTATTTCGATTGCGTGTTTTCCCCCGAAAATGTAAATTTCCATGTGTTGGGTCATCTTAACGTTCCCGGATACATTACTCAGGTTTTGTTACAAGGTATGGACAGGTCGAACACATTTTTTTTTAAAGTAGACCATCAAAGGAGTTTCCTACCTAGTTGATTTTAATATGCAGTTCCCATAGGATCAAATATAAAATCTATGGTCCTCGCTGGCGGCAATCCTGGTTTTGGTATGGACACGTCACACACAATTTTTTCAGTAATCCACCAAAAGACTTTGTGACAATGCATTTTTACCAAGTCTGAGAAGTTTTAATTCAGCATTCATTAAAATTCAAGTGAAACACTTCTTGATTCAACGGACACAATATTTGATGATCATACGTCATATTACACGCAGAAATAGCTTCTAACAATATTGTTTTGTATATAAGAACAACTATTTAGACTGTCTTGTTAAGGAGATGTGTGTTGACAGTTCATCCCGCAATCCTAACTATACCCCAATTACACTATCTAGGTACGAGATAATCGCAAAGCACACTTCCGTGTTCACATCCAAAGTGGATAACGACAACACTTATCTCACTTATATTTACTGGATGCCTACACTTCACAAGAATCCCTACAGATTCATGGCAGGATCTGCCAGATGCACCAATAAGCCATCATCCAAACTCCTTACCAAATTACTGACTATAGTTGGAGATGGTCTGAAAAGCTACTGTGAAAAAGCCTTTTGTACGAGCGGCGTGAATCGGATCTGGATTCTTAAAAATTCCAAAAATCTCCTTGAACAGCTATTCTCAAACAGTCTCGCATACTTCAATAGCATTTAAACGTTTGTTTTTTTTTCTACCCTTTAAACAACCCTTCCACATAATAAACTTAAAAACAGTAATTTCCGATCTAATAAATTAATGTTTCTGTACCAAAAATGGAAAACGCAGGTATTCTTATTAGGTAAAGGAAAAGATAAAGCATATTTTATTAAGAACCATACCGAGTCATCAAAGATCATCTAACATTAAAATCAGTTCATAGTAGTAATGTGTACCCCTTTAAACTGGGGTAAAATGGCCATATGCAGAAATTAAATTTACAGTAAGTTATGTACATAGTTATCTGGTATCAGTATTCAAGCAGATATGTTTCTGTGGTCATCAGTATTTTGTGTACGTATGTCTACACAATGCAAATGGCCTTTAAAAACAAAAGTTTCTTTCATGACATAAATGTTGTCAATTCATCTGTGGAGATCATTTTTTTACTACTTGATTAGTGGGTTAGTTACAGGTTTACGAACGGTGAGCAATATTTCAGGTTTGTAAGGACAAAAGCAAGTTAATCAATTGAAAAGTCATAAATAATAGAAGATAGATATAAAGGAGGAATGCCAACTGGGGCAACAAATTTTCACTGAAACTGGAAAATAAGAAAATGGGTAGAATGTAGATATGATCTTCAAACTGCATTGTTCGTGGGTTTTTTCCACACAGTTTGTCTACAATAATTCGCTGTTTGGCATTCCATATAACCTGTCTGTAAAATGGGTAGGGGCAGGAAATTTAGCCTTCCAAGCAACCAATAGAGTCTGCTTTTGCACGAGATATTAAGGAAGGGTCAGTTATAAGGAAAAGAAAACGGTCTTAAACAAGGAATGGACAAATAAGACATCGAGTGTGATTGCCGCTTGAAAATGGTTGGGGCAAGAAAATAAGACTCCTCCCCAAATGGGTCTTCCCTTTGAACGACAAACATAGAAGGGATTTTTATACGTCAAAGGGCGTGGCGTGTCCACATACAGTTTGTCTATAATGGTTTGTGTTCAGGCTTTCCTTTGTAGAGGCTTTGTCTCATATGCATTTATAGCACATCCTTCCATTGTAAGCCCCGGTATTATAAATCGACTACTCTGCATAGATGGGGCATTCCCCTACCCACCATCTTATTTAGTTAGTTACCTATCTATACCATCTTGGGATGTGTCTGGCAGCATTATTTTGACAGAGACCTATAGCTACTGTGCGCTTCAAATAACTTTATCTATGGAAAGCTTCCCTTGTTGATTGCTAAACGGAAATGGGTAAAAAAGCCGTATATTTGCAATCTGAATCCGTGGTGCGTATTTTCACTTGAAAAATGAAGAAAATACAGAAAACACAATGTCTTAAACACCTCTGCAAAAGACGTTTTCCATTTTTGTTGTATTTTCCTCTTGAAATCGTTCTACTGTTACCCGGAACGAAACTATCAAACGACAGTGACACAGTTCAATTTTCCGGTTTTACTAAAAAAAAAAGCATGAAGAGTCGACTAACGCAAGTTCTGACTCGATAATTGGGTGAAAATACGAACTCTCATTGACAGAGTTTGGTGAAAACTCATTGTTGCAGAAATATTTGGGTTATGTCATTTCTAAATTGGGTTATTAGACGCATGTCAAAGAAGATTCATTGCGTTTTTATTAATTATAATTGCGTAATTATGCAAATACGCAGCTTATCCATTGCTGTCAGTTTCACGTTTTCATCTAGATTACGTCTCCCGAATTTGATATTACCGATTCCGATTTTATCCTGGATTGATTCACTTACAGTGTGATGGGTGTTGTATACATAGTAGGACATGCTTACCCTTCCGGAGCACCTGATTTCACTCTTTCAGAGTTTACACTGTTAGTACTTTAGTTTTTATTGTTGTATTTGTAGTGTATACGTTTTTTGGTTGTGTATCATTTTTGGTCTTTCGTCTTCTGGTTTTCTTACTTTTGCCTTATCTCTGGACTTTGATTTATGTAATCGTGTTCTTTGATGCTTCGGTATTCTACTGTTGTTGTTTTCCAATAAACTAAGTTAATACTGATTTCTTTTCCCGGTTCGTCTTATAATAGTTTTAGCAAAGTTAGTGACATCAGAATCAACTTGCAATTTTGAAATTTCAAGCACTCCTTTATCATGGTCCTCTGCTAATATGACATTTGGCAATGACTTGGCCAATGATTGAAAACAATCTGGCAGCAATGAGTGTTTCAGTAAATCAGGATTCAAGACGATCGCAACCGGATTTTTAAGCCTTTGTCAGCGGCCTCAGCACCAGTGCGGTAGTCTTCACTTAGAAACTGCATGTCATTATTCTTATAGACGTTCTTACGGCTGTCGTAATGAACTTGAACTTCTTCTCTTACAATACCGTATTTTACAAACGAATGTATAACTACGATACAGAGCTGTCAAGAGGGTTTGGGTTCCAAGAGTGAGACGGAGGGCGTATGGAGGAAAAGTCCCAAGATTTTTTTTCAGAGACGCAAAGTGGTGCATTCGGAGAGCATTTCAAATGGGCATAGCAATGAATTTAAAACCAAATTGAACGGAAAATATAAAATTAGCTTTCGTATCTGTGATTTACATTGAAAAAAAGTTTTACTACAGGGCCTTTAGTAGAAAATGAACCAGTATTATGAAAGAATGTGCAGAACAACCCTTTATTTCTGGTTTTTCTTAATATGAAAATATCGTTTTTCTACTGAAATCTATTTTTTCTGGAAAGTTAAACAAGAGGCTCTCAAGAGCCTGTATCGCTCACCTGGACCATGGGCGACATAAATAAAAGGCATTTCCAAAAGGAAAAACAAAACACAAAATTTAACAGAATACTTTTTTTTCCTAAAATTACAGTTTTCTTGTTTGGTTTCCATGGCAACCGAAAGCTCCATCATTCCTTACAATCAATAAGAAAACGCCATTCAAAAAAATTTTGGGCAGGGGTTCCCCTTATAATCAAGGTAATACATGTTGCTTAAATTAAAACATTCAGACCACAATTTAAATAAAAATTCAAAAATTTGAGCAGAGGTTCTAATTGGACTATTAGTTTCTGAGAAAATCTTTGAATGTATATTCCAAAGGGTCCAATGCTAAAACTATGTTCCCGCTGGCGGCCTTCTTGGATGAGGTACGGACCTGCCGGATACATTTTTTTGGAAGGGACCATCTAAAGACCATTATGATTAAGTTTGGATATAATTGGACAAGTAGTTTCTGACAAGATCTTTAAATGTCTTTTCCATAGGGTCCAATGTTAAAACTGTGTTTCCCGCTGGCGGTCATCTTGGATGAGGTACGGACCTGACGGATACCTTTTTTGGAAGGGACCATCTAAGGACCATTGTGACTAAGTTTAGTTATAATTGGACTGGTAGTTTCTGACAAGAAGATCTTTGAATGTCTTTCCCATAGGGTCCAATGTTAAAACTATGTTCCCCGCTTGCGGCCATCTTGGATTAGGTTCGGACCTGCCGGATACCTTTTTTGGAAGGGACCATCTAAAGACCATTGTGATTAAGTTTGGTTATAATTGGACAAGTAGTTTCTGACAAGATCTTTAAATTTCTTTTCCATAGGGTCCAATGTTAAAACTGTGTTTCCCGCCGGCGGTCATCTTGGATGAGGTACGGACCTAACGGGTACCTTTTTTGGAAGGGACCATCTAAGGACCATTGTGACTAAGTTTGGTTATAATTGGACAAGTAGTTTCTGACAAGAAGATCTTTAAATGTCTTTTCCATAGAGTCCAATGTTAAAACTGTGTTTCCCGCTGGCAGCCATCTTGGATGAGGTACGGACCTGACGGATACCTTTTTTGGAAGGAACCATCTAAGGACCATTGTGACTAAGTTTGGTTATAATTGGACTGGTAGTTTCTGACAAGAAGATCTTTGAATGTCTTTCGAATAGGGTCCAATGTTAAAATTATGTTCCACGCTGGCGGTCATCTTGGATTAGGTACAGACCTGTCGGATACTTTTTTTGGAAGGGACCATCTAAGGACCATTGTGACTAAGTTTGGTTATAATTGGACTGGTAGTTTCTGACAAGAAGATCTTTGAATGTCTTTTCCATAGGGGCCAATGTAAAAACTATGTTCCCCGCTTGCGGCCATCTTGGATGAGGAACGGACCTGACGGATACCTTTTTTGGATGGGAGCACCTAAGAACCATTATGAATAAGTTTGGTTATAATTGGGCCGGTAGTTTCTGAGAAGATCTTTGAATGTGTTTTCCCATAGGGTCCAATGTTAAAATTATTTTCCCCGCTGGCGGCCATGTTGGATTAGGTACGGACATGACGGATACAGTTTTAAAGGGGACCACCCAAGGACTATCGTGACCAAGTTTGGTTAAAATTGGCCCAGTGGTTTCAGAGGAGAAGATCTTTGAATGAAAAGTTTACGCCGGACGACGAACGCCAAGTGATGGCAAAAGCTCACCCTGGCATAGCCAGGTGAGGTAAAAGGCGTGACATTGAAAGGGGTTAGCGTGAGAGCGTGATTTTGTGATGGAAAACGTGACTCTCACGCCGAAAGCGTAAGACTTGACAGGTCTAGATCTGACGATAGCGATCACGTCTCTTGAGAGAAAATACTAATCCATGACTATTCCAGTCATTGAAATCGATACTTTCCGTAAGATTTATCATATTTCTATTCACAAGAACAAATGTTTTCACATCACCCGAACTCCTGGCAACGTATATTTGTTCCGCCTTGGAAGAAATATTATAACCATTGATATAACCAAGGACGTATCTTTAGATATACGTCCTTGATATTACATTTCTTCTTCTGGGAACATCTGTTATATAAATTTTATTCCTGTAGGAACAAATACTATAATATTTGTTTCTTTGGAACAGATATTCTATAATATTTCCTCAAATTCTTTAATAGCGTGTTAATCCAGTTGGTTAAAAATACGTATTATTTTTAATCCACATGTTGGTTAAATTTCTGTGTGATGTTTCCCGCAACGTTACATTTCATTCATAAAGTCTATTGTGACGTCATCGTTACTAGGGTTTCAGATAGTGCGGCAAACGTTGACCACCTCGCTGAACCATTGAATATGCACCTGAAACACAGTAAAAGTCATTGGAGAAACAATATATCCTTCCGTTTGCTCGTGGATTACGATATTTCTCCATTCTCGATAATGAAATTTCTGATTTTAAGGGCCCGACCATTTAACTTGAGGGGGGGGGGTTATGTTTTTTTTTCTGGACAGAAAATGTTTTTAACTAGTACTATAAATATTTTTTTGAAACTAAACATTATTTTTTGGGCAGAAAGCCCCATCCAGAATATTTTTTTTTCATCACTTTTGCAGCCAAGAATTTTTTTCACATAAAATCAGAATCAGAATATTTTTTTCGAAACAAGAGTCTCTCAAGAGCCAGTATCGCTCACCTGGGACCTGCAGCACTATAATTTCAAATTAATGGTCCATCTTTGGTGGTGTATGTACATAAGAATCAGAAACTTTTTATAAAATTTTATTAAAATTGTTCAAGCAGTTTCAGAGAGATTTTTGAATGCAGTTTCCAAACTTAAGAGACTAAATTAATCTACGTTCCCTGCTGGCAGCTATTTAACATAAAACTTTGAAGAGGGTCACATAAGGACTATTATATCAAAATTCTACTGAAATTGTTCAAGCAGACTCAGAGGAGAAGATCTTTTTATGCATTTCCCACTGGGTCCAATGTTAAACTATGTTTTGCTACTGGTGGCCATGTCGGAAGACGGATCAGCACCAAAGTAACAAGCTTCTTCAACTCAAAATCTCACAAGTTTCATTTATGCAATGTTTAAATTGAATCCATTCAATCGTTTTCCATGATATCTTTGTATGCATGTTAAAATTAAGATCCCCGCTGGCGGCCATGTTGGATAATGGATCGCACTAAAGTAACAACACTTCGTCAGCACCTCATAAAAATCATTCATGCCAAGTTTCGTTCAAATCCATTCAGTGGTTCTCAAGAAGAAGTTCTTTGTATGAATTTGCCCATTAGGTCAAATGGTAAACTAAGTTCCCCGCTGGCGGCCATCTTGGAAGCGGTTGGAAAACTTGAATGTGTTCAATAAAATATAGTCCTTGACATGCTGAACATTTTTGCATTTAAACTTGACCTCTATCTCAAAGCGTTTTTGAAATATAGGACATAAAGTAAAAAAAATCACGAAAAATTTGACCAATGAAGGACCACAACTTATATATAGGTACTTTGATTTTGTGCAAAATATGCATGTGGGTTGATCTTAACATGCTGAACATTTTTGCAATTTAAACGTAACCTCTATCTGTTACAGTTTTTTCAATAAAAAATAAAAAACATCAAAATTTTGAAAATTTTACGGAAAAAGGGCAATAACTCTTAAACGGGTTGTCAGATTTTCTTCAAAATTTCAGCATGTGTAGATCTTCTCATGCTGATCAATTTTACGCCTGTCAGATTTTTGATATCTGTAACGGTTTTTGAGTTATTTGCCAAAAACTGTAATTTACCCCTATGTTCTATTTTTAGTAACGGCAGCCATGTTGTTTGAACTAAGACATACAAAATAACAAATTTGAAACTAGATACCCTAGTGATGATTCAGTTAAAGTTAGGTTCCATTTGACCCAGTGGTTTCAGAGGAGAAGATTTTGAAAGTGAGCTAACGACGGACGCCAAGTGATGGCAAAAGCTCACCCTGGCATAGCAAACCATAGCCCCCCCCCCCCTTTTCAGGTTAAATGGTCGGTCCCTTACATGCTCGCTAAAGCTCGCATGTTGAAAATCACAAATTTAACTATCTCGAACTGGAGAAATATCGTAATCCACTTGATCCGGAAGGATATACTATATTTATCCTTTTGACAGAACTTATGTTCCGCGACACTCTTAACAGATAGTGTACGAATCACTCAAGTGAACCAAGGGGTCCCGAAAAAGCTTATCTGTCCTGTTTTTCCGCAGGTGGTTTTCCTTTGCTCATTTCATATGCTATCATTTTATATAACTGTTATGAACTGTATATTTTATTTATTTCTGATAGTTCAGATTGAACAGAGCGTATTGATTTCTATTCTGAAACAGGTAAAATATTTTTGACGTTCGTTGTACAGAATACAGAATACAGAATTTTATTTGCAAATTAATGCGCCCTTTCGAGCTGAACAATCACAAAGATTTCATTACAATTATTTAAATGATTATAAAAGAAAGAAGAAAAGATAAAAAATATAAATATGAAGTCCAGTGACCTCACATTTCGCTGGGACAGCCCACAAAAAAAAAAAAAAAATTAATTATACATTTTTGAACAGATTAATATATACTGTTTATAACTGTTTTTTTTTATTTTACTGGTTTCCAAAATTTCATCTCGTTTTGAGTTAAGTTTTTGTAGCAATTCAAATAATATTTTGATTGTAAATGAATCCTCAGAGCTCATTAGCCAAATAAACTGTGATGTTTTATCGAGTTTTTCAATTTTTTTTATAGTTTCTCTTTAATGAATTTAAAAGCGGGGCACGAATAATTTGAAGAGACGGTCAGTCAAGAAGAAAATGTACTTCATCTTCTATTTCATGTTTGTATAATTTACATAGTCTATCTTTAAGTTCAATATTTTGGTATCTGCCCCGTTCAATTTCTAAATTATGTGCACTTTTACGAAATTTGCACAAAAGTTCTATCTCTTTATTGTCAAAAAGTAAATAAGATTCCAAATGTATTTGACCTTTAAATAACCTATATGTTCTTAATTTGTTACCTTTTGAAGTACAGTTTCTGCTGTCATCAAATAACTTTTTTTTTCCAAATTGATGTATTTAAGTTGTGAAGTTTACTAAACACTTCATGTTTTAATTTTGATTTACCTTTCTTAAAGATGTCATTACAGTTAATCTTAAGGAAGTTTAAAATTGTTTTTACAAAACCTACCCATGACAGTTTATTTTGGCAATGAAGCATGTTAGACTCATTAAAGGCACAACTCAGCAAAGGGTCCTTAGAGCCACCTGCTCTTTTAAAGTACTTAATCATATTAAATAATACTTCCAAAAACAAAGGGAATCGTCCCATTTCTCCCAATACAGCTAAATTGGAAGATTTTTTGTTAACATTTAGATAGTATTTCAACATTTTATATGGAGTTTTTCACAATTTAAACTATTACATAAGTGATAAAAATATTCATTTCCATTTTCTGCTTTAAGTAATTTGTTATATGTTTTGGTATATCCCCAGATATCATTTCCATACAATAAGACCGGTTTAACAGTATGGTCAAATATATGTAAAAATGTTTTAATGTTGGGCTTAAGACTGCCAAAAGATTTTCAAAGTTTGAAATAGGCTTTCAACCCTTTATCATATAAATTTTTCTTACTTCTGTAAAACTTCCTGAGCATTGAAATAATACTCCTAAGTAACTGTAACTTTTTACAGTTTCTAGATTACTATTATCAAATTTAAATTGATATGGGTCAATTCTACCAGATTTATTAAAAATGACACACTTGCTTTTGTCTAGATTAATTTCAAGACCCCATTTTTTGCAATAATTATTCAATTTCTCAAGGGAGCTCTGAAGACCCTCCGCTGAACTTGACAGTAAAACAAGTCATCTGCATATAACAAACAGTTAAATTTCATACCATCAAGATTGACACAATTTAATTGGTCTTCTAATGCAGAAGGTAGATCATTAATAAATATATTAAATAAGGTATGACTTAGGTTATCCCCTTGCCTGACACCAGTACAAGATGAAAATGGGGGTGTAAGCCCTCCACTTAATTTAACTTGAAGTTTACTTTTCTTATACATATCTTTTAATGTATTATAAAATAAATTACTTACTCCAATAGACCTTAGTTTATAGAAAAGTCCCTTTATCCAAACCGTATCAAAAGCTTTACGGAAATCAACAAAACAAGTAAAGAGTTTCTTTTGTCCACTCTGTGTATACTTATCAATTAATGTACAAAGTACAAACATATGATCAGATGTTCACTTTCCTTTACAAAAGCCAATCTGTTCAAATCTGGAAAGTTTATGAGTTTCTAAAAATTTTGATTTCCGAATATTTAATATTTTTACAAACAATTTTGCTAAACAGCTGTTAAGCGTTATGCCTCGGTAATTAATAGGATCGCCTTGATCCCCCTTCTTAAATAAGGGTGTCATAAGTCCAAATGCCCAAAGTTTTGGAAATTCACAAGAGGACAAAATAGTATTAAATATTTTAGATAGACATTTCAAAATAACTCTCTTGCTGCACTTTAAAATTTCATTTATCAAACAGTCTACTTCAGAACTCTTATTGTTTTTCAGTAAATTTATAGAATCCAGGATTTCTTTGTCACTAATAATGAAATCCAATTCATTAAAAATTTGTTCTTTTTCTAATTTTGACAGATGTTCATCAACATCAATATGACAACGATTTGTAGAATATAAGTTACTAAAAAATTAAACCAATCTTCTGAAGAAACATTATCAGAAGCATTATTACTATAGTTATTACTGTTCTCACAATTTTTAAGTTTATCTAGTAAATTCCAATATGATTTTGGATTACTATCCCTCAAGGAGTCAAGCTGCTCAAAGATATTTGATTTAAACTTTTTGTAGCAATTCTTTCTGGCTTTTCTAAAAGTTTTTAAACAACTAAAGAAGAAGGATCTGATAAAAGGATCTCTGCTAAATTGCTTCATTAGTTTAGCTTTATGATCAAGATTTCTACGTAATCTAACAAGGGACATATTATTAATCCACTGATTACCTTTTTTAGTTTTCTTAGCTTTACACTTTTTGTCTTTATGGAGCATTTTCTTTTTAGATAGAGTAATTTCACTTACATCAATCAAAATACTATTAAATTCTTCTACTAATTCTTCTGAATTTTTATTTTCACAATTTTCTAAACTTTGAATTCTATCAAAAAACCAATGGTTTTGTTATTGTATCTAGAAAAAGTTTTTCTGATACATCATTCCACTTGTATTTTGTAGGCAAGGGAGACAACTCGAAAGGAGATATATTGTCAACATTACAGTTCACTTTTAACATAATAGAAATCTGACAATGGTCTGACATATCACAATAAAATTTATGCACATGGAAAAATACAATATATTTCAATAAACTTTCAGATGTTATAAAATAGTCTACTACACTACTACCTCTTACTGTATGACAAGTGAGCTCTCCCAGCAAATTGAACGTCCGTTCAATATTCTCAATCATCCCTGTATACATAACTCATTTAAGGTATTTCCCCTGGTATTAACAACAGAGTCAACACTAAGTCTTTTATATATTTGAACATCTGGGGAATAATCTTCAAAAAGGGGGATGTAATTTTGAGAATCATGCACTATAAAGTCAAAATCTGAACCTGTACGAGCATTCGGCCAGGATTATTTTTCCCAAGGATGAAAATTTCAAAATATCTCTTTCTAGTAAACTAAATAGGCTTGTTTCAATTCTCTTAGAGTATGAAGAGTTATCGGTTGGGTTATACATAAAACATAAGTATATATCATCTTTAGTATTAAAAAAAGTTTTGTTTAGCTTTAGCCATAAATAATCATTTGTATCATGTTGTAAAAATTTAATACCAGGTCGAAGCTCTCTTTTAACAAATACAGAAACCCCCCTGAATGTTTTTGAGCACCTTTAACTTTTGGTCTAATTAAATGAATTTCATGATAACCTGGTAATGATAAACATGACTCTAAAGGACAATGAGTTTCCATCAGACATATTATATCTTTATCACAAATTTGATCTAAAAATATTGGGTCACTGAACTTCACATAACCCTTATTAACATATCCATTAATGTTCCAACTGCAAATCTTTAAATTTCTAATTATCATCATAGCAATGAATATACAAAATGGAATGTGGAAAACCACCCTAACATGTCAGTATCTGTTAAACTTTAGATAGAAAATAAATCGTAAATACAAATGTACATGTATATGATGGTTTAAAAAAAAAAAAAACTACCACAATCATGCCTGTTAAACTTTGATAAAATTTCAGATAAGAGGATACTGACCTCAGACTTTGTCCTCAGCTAAATTAAAACAAATATGATATATAAACTAATATTTCTCACTGTGGACATCATGTACACAGAAAAATTTAAGTAATTTTTTTATTTTTCAAACACTAACATGTTAAACTATATTTAGTGGATTACAAAAAAAATAAAATAAAAAGCACATGTACGTGTCAGTTTTTATGGCTGATTATATCTTCTGTAACCATAATTAAAGTTTCTGTACCCATATGGTCTCTCATATCTGTTATAATCTCTGTTGCTTGTAGCAAACTGCCTATAATTAGACATCTTTTTGGGGGGAGGGGGGGGGGCTCATTGTTAAAGACTTCAATTTCATCAACCTGATAAGCGAGTGTTTTATGCTTGAAATAAACACACTTGTTCCCTGCTCATTTAGATGTATATCACCTCTAAAAAACCTGCTTATAGGTGAGCCACGATTAAAAAGATTTTTATGTTCACATACAGGAACAATTTCACTATCAAAAAACCTATATTGTAACATAACATTACACTTTTTCATTTTTGTTTTCCATTCTACTGATGAACCTATGGAAAAAGCAAGTGATAAGACAATTTAACAAGATTTAAACTTGTTTCTAATAAATTGTAGTAACGACTCAATCATATTTACACATTCTTCTGCAGTGTTGTCACGGATATCATTAGATAAAACTTGTAGTACAATACAATCATATTCACACTCTAATGTAGCAATGTATTCTTTCGCTTGTTTTGCATTAAACACAATGTGTTTACTTGTTACACAGCCAAGCATGAATCGGCTTAAAATGAGAATTTCCCAGTAGTAAAATTTGTTTTCCATCTGACACTGAACTTGAATTAGCACTAACATTCCTGGTTTTGGTAATTAAACTTTCATTGAAGTCGGCTTCCAAATCCTGAAGAGGCGAAAAGCGATTCTTTACACTGCAACTGAGAATTGTGTTACTGACATCATCTTGATACCTATTATCCTCATCCATAATTGGGTTTACACTAGACACATTTTTTTCAGAAGTAGTGACCTTTCTTTCGACCAATATAGATTTTTCAGATTCTCCTTCATTTTTGGGGTTAATAGGAACTTTACAGCTACCAATTTCGATTGTTTTTATGAGTTCATTGTTTTGTTGGACTAGCTTATTCAATAGTAAATTGACAGTAGCGTTACAGTCGAGCAAACTGTCTAGTTTGGTTTCTAATGTTTGTGCAAATTTATCTTTCGAAATCATATGTCTTAATTCAACATTTTCCTGTTTTAGTTTATCGGCCTGTTCTGATTGTTGCTGTAATTGTTCTGATCTTTCCTTTTCATTATTTATGACTGTTAGCAAATTGTCAAGTTTAGAGTCAAATTTTTGTACAATGTTTGCTTTTGAGATCTGTTGCTTTAGTTCCATGTTTTCCTTGGCCAATTTATCAGAGGTGTCCATTTGTTGTCTCAGTCGTTCTGATGCTTCCCTTTCTTTTGTCAAGTCATTTTGTAACTTAATTAATTCTGTATGAAGTTTATCATTAGATGCACTAGTTATAGCTCCCACTATGGAGCTTCCTACTCTCGTGAGTACCTCTTCACAGTTAAGAGAGCCACTTCTTTCATAATTTTGGCTTGCTTCTAATGGCTTAGTTACTTGTTTTAGTTTGTCCCAACAAGTTATGAGGTATTTGAACACACTTGGCACAGGTATATCTCCGAGCGGTTGAGCTAAGAGTGTAGGCACAATAGATGGGAAGAAACGTGCATTTATAACTTGTCCATCCATTACACTGAGAGCACTGAAACATGAAATCGTCATTCTCATATTGGCACTTTTGTGTACATGTATACTCAGTATTTTCGTTATGATTCTCATCTAGAGTTATTTTTTAGTACTTGTATTGGGATCTGGATTTTGATACACTTCTTTAACTTTTGTATCATTTGCTTGTGTTGTGGTATGTGTACATGTATTGTCAGTATTATCTGGTTCATTTGTGATTGTATCAGTATCTGATTCACTATCACTGGAATCATGGGACGATATTTTAACACATGTGCAGTCACATTCATGATTATAATCAGCTGGACATTTAACTGTTGAGTGTTCATCATAAACAGGGATATTTTTGCAGGATGTGAAGGTCCATTAATTTATATCATCAGATTATCATGTTTAAGGTGATTTTCCTCCACTGAAATTTTAAACGCTGGAGGCCGCCATTAATAACTTGAGATTTGAATGTCACTCGGTTTCATGGGAGTTTACATAGTGAGGGTGACGGCACTAAAGTCCGATACTCCGAAAATGTCACAAACCGTAAAAAAAATCGCTCAAACGGTGAAAAAAAATATCGGTGATGTCGAAGAAAACTTGTGGAGATAAGTTATTAAACTCTGATGCGGATTTTGAAGGAATAAATGGAATGTAAAATAGATGATTGTTGATTTTTTATTTATACAAGACCCCCCATGCAAATCAAAAGTAGAATGCAAAGCGAAGACTTGCAAAAATTGGAAGAATTTTAAGTCAAGTAATATTTATTTAAAAGGCGTAAATGTACAAACAATAAACATAAGCTCCAAAAAGCTTTTGAAACCGATATACTTACCAAAAGACATAAATAAACCATGTAGATCGATTTTATAAGTTAACATAGTTAAATTTGCACATACATAAGCATAAAGAAAAACCACGGGGGTGGGGGGTAACCCTATATAAAGGTAGGTACAGATGTGCGGCCCAAAAGGGTCTGTTTTTTGAGGTCTGAAATATATGATAAGGTTAAGAAATATCAGAAGAAATATATCAATAGGTCTGAATTTCCACCTGGGACATATCATAAGGTTGCAAATTTCAACATCCAATATATAACGGCAAAATTATATAATCTTCAAATAGTCAAAATAACATTATCCATATGATCTTTACACTTTACAAAAATATATGAATAGGTTGCAAAATTCGGAAAATATATGAAAGGGTCTCCCTTTTCACAATGGCAAAATATATGAATAGAGTGGGTTAAAATTTTACTGTCCGCACACCCGTTCCAAAATATATGTTAAGTTACCCC